>JAPXFY010000035.1:36368769-36381269 GCA_030674185.1 Monoplex corrugatus
TTGTGCCTGCCTTGTATGGTTGTACTAAATATGCGTTCTGATTCTTCATTCATGTTTTTTTTTCTGGTTCTTGAAGATTCTGAGTTTGAATAGTTTGAACCTGCCTGGTAATGCCTGGTAGATCAAAGTGAAGATTTTTCAAATGTCCTGTAACGGCTGTAGTACTCCCAGGTCAGTGCCTGAACCCCCTTCATGTATACAGATGCACATAACAACTAATACGCACAGTAAAGATCCCATAATTTTTAAGCTGTGTCAGTGTTTGGTGGTGTGTGGAACTTTGACAAAAGTACATAGCCGGCTCATCCCTGGAAAAGGAACATGACTGCCTGCCTTCATGGCAACCCACCAAATTCAAAGTGTGCAGATTATGCAGCAGCGTAATGCTTGCGAACAGCCAGAACAACAAGCATACATTCACCAAAGAAAAATTGCTCTAAATAAAACAGAAAAAAAAATCAACCAGAAAACATTCCTTAACCCTTTGACTCCCTCAGTCTGTCCATTTGCTTTGTTAACCATGACATCAAATCAAAGATTTAACCCTTGGACCTCCTCTCCCTATCCACCAGTTTCCTGCAGGAAGCTGGTGGATAGAGCGAGAGGGTCAAACAGGGTTAAATTTTTGCTGGCAGTGGATAGGGTGCAGGAGTCAAAGGGTTAATGCTGTTTTAGTGTCTGATGTGATGTTTTAGTCTTTGACTGAGCAAGACACTAAGTAAAGGGATCCATGATAATGACTTGTGCCATGTGTGGTAGTGTGCTGCCTGCCAAACTGGACTAGTGTTAAATCAATGGTACAATTTAAAAATAGCACTTACCGTGAATCTTGGTTGGCATGTGCTCAGTATCTGCTGATTTTTTTTCCTTGGAAAAGCAATATGTTGTTTATCTCCAGTTAAAAAACAATTCTCATTTTTACTCGTCCTTTTTTCGTTAGTCCTTTGATTCCTGATCTTATCTATCATCTGCAAAAACTTAACCCTTTGAGTTTTACTCCCTTATCCTTTCCACCAGCTTTGCTATCAATGGTTGACATGTGCAAGATGCTGATGGACAGGGCGTCAGGAGTCAGAGGGTTAATCAGTTGTTGTGTGTGTGTGTGTGTGTGTGTGTGTGTGTGTGTGTGTGTGTGTGTGTGTGTGTTTAAAGAAAAAGGTAAAGAGAAATGGCATTACAAAGGGTAATGTAGCTCGCATAGTGTATAGGTTTGTGTGTCTGTGTCCATACATGTGCGTACATACTCATACATAACAAAGTTTACAAATAAAGAGGCACTAGGCTCCACCAGCCACCAACCTATCAATCAACCAACCAAAAAATAGATGCACTATGCAGTGATAGTTAACTAGGCTGTGTCATCAGCGATCATGTGTGCAGCTAAAGTCCATTCGACGAAAGGCGACCGGCGTAGGGCACACCTCAGGATGATTGAGAGCGTGCAAGCACGACAGCGAGGGGCGTACGACTTTGAGAGCCACTATGACAACCTGTGCGCTCTGCAGGACTCTGTGCCTTTGGCTGCGGTTAAAGCCAACCTGTCCTCAGGCATTTTGGATATCAACGCTGACAGAGTCAGGTAATTGTATATATATAAATTTGAATTGGTTCAAGAGGATTCATCAGACTCTGACTGTGTACATTCTATCCAAAAGTTAGAATTATCATTTGCCAGGGTATGGGCGCAACAGCCAAGTGATTAGGATAATGATGATGATGATGATAATGAATAATATAATGATAGTGATCTGGTAAGATGAAGTTACTTGGTTGATATTTTTCAGACATGTCTACAGTTAAGGGATTAACCCTTTGACTCCCACACCCTATCCACCAACTGCAAAAACTTAACCCTTTGCCTCCTACAGGGTGAGGGAATTAAATGGTTAAGTTTTTGCTTTGCTAGCATGGTTGACAATGCAAGGATGCTGGATGATAAGTGCAGGAGCCAAAGGGTTAAAATACATTTTTCTCAAGTTTATCAAGTCCAATATCTGTGATATTTGCCATCTGACTCCGTGACAGCTGAGCAAATTGTTTGACATAATACGGATAAATTTTCAGTATGTTTTGATACTACTGAGCGATGACATAATAAAGCATGGAAAATTTTTGCGAAGTAGAATGTAGTTACGATATAAGTCAGCCGGTGTCAAGTAAGCAGTGATGGTCAGTCAGTTTAGTGAGTGTCGGTGACCTGCGCCATCATAGGATTATGTTGTGTTATGATTCTGGCTGTATGTATCAGCTGTGATTGTGTGTGTTCGTTCTGTGGTGATGCTAAATAAAGATGGATAACCAAATAGTCAAGGACAGTAAATAGATAGAGAAAAGAATATTCTTATCAAGCACATTTTCTTTAAAAAATGGCTTTTTTTTTTTTTACCAATGAAGAATTTAAAACTAACAGTGACTGCCATATTGATCTTATCACTTACAATTTAAAACTAACATTGACTGCCATATTGATCTTATCACTTACAATTTAAAACTCACATTGACTGCCATATTGATCTTACCACTTACAATTTAAAACTCACATTGACTGCCATAAATTGATTTATCACTTACAATTTAAAACTAACATTGACTGCCATATTGATCTTATACACTTACAGTGAATTGATATATCTATCGATCAAACAATATTTAAGAACAACCAAAATTCAATATGAAACAACAAAACGCGAGTAAAAATATATTTTGGATGAGGTCTGATAGCGTAATGAGTGTACAAAAGAGAGCAAAACTTTGGAATGAAAAAATTAAATTTGATGATAATAAACCAAACTGTTGCATACAGTAGTAGTCAGAGAAACTAAACATTAATGTCTTGTGGGAATTTTTTTTTTTTCAAAAATTAATGAATAAATGATGTTAAACAAAAATGGTTGCAAACTAAGAATAGTTCATCGGATTATTGCTACCAATATAATGTTAACGCAATGGGTATTGCAACTATGATAAATTGTACATGGTGTAATAATGCAAGAGAACCCTATTGGACATTCCTGTGGACCTGTTACTGTGTCTGTAACATTTGGAACTCAAGAGAAAAATTAATCAATAGAAAAAATTAATCAATGGAAAAGGCGAAAATACCTTTAACATCAAAATCAAATGAAACCTTGTGTTATTTGGTGTTGATCAAACTGTAAAACATGAATATTTGATTTGTATTAATACTTGCAAAATCGTTTATCTGTAATTGCGAAATTGACAGATGTGCTCAGATTACAATACTTTCCAAAGAATACTAAATTTGAGATTCAAAATTGAAGAGTATATAATGCCAAAATAAACTTTCACTTGTCCAGTTTTAATGCTCATGGAACAACTATATACCAGTGTTTTCCCTATAGAAAATGGATTTTGTTTGTGACGTATTGTTAAGTTTTGATGCACACAATAACCCTTGTTTGACTCCCGCACCCTGTCTACCAGCATCCTGCATTGTCAACCATGCTAGCAAAGCAAAACCTTAACGCTTTGATTCGCTCACCCTATCCATCAGCTTCCTGTGAGTGCCTGGTAGATAGGGTGAGGGAGTCAAAGGGTTACGTTTTTGCAGTTGGTGGATGTAGTGCGGGAGGCAAAGTGTTAATGAAACCTTCATTCTTTAGAATATTGTCATACTTGCTCTGTATGTTATGTATTGAGCGTATGGTGGCAATACCTTAGTTCTGTATGTTATATGTTTGTATATCAACAGTCCCTTTCCTGTATGTATAAATTTATGTTATTTCTGTTACCACATTGGTTTGATTATCATACAGCAAAACTGTATGATTAAAAAGAAAGCATTTGAAAAACTGTATTGACATGCATTTAAATCTTGATGTTCATTTTTAAACCTCCAGTGTATAAATGTTATGTATATTCTGTATGTTGTTCATATGTCAACAATACTTTTTCCCTATGTATGTGAATTGATATCCTTTTTTGTTACCCACATTGTATGTCGATGGCTGTTTATTGTAAAACAAAAACAAACAAAAAAAGTTCATTAAAAAAACATTGTAACTACTTAATTGAGATTTGCCGTGAATAAATAAATGAAACACAAATGAAAGCGTACAATAAACATTGACCTCTCTAGTTCAAATTGGCAAGCAGATACCGCATAAGAACACGTGGATGCACGTGTGCACATGCACACACTCACACTCACACACGCACACGCACACATGCATTCATGTACACATGCTCGCATGCACGCACGCTCTCATGCGCGCACACTTACATGTGCCCCCCCCCCCTCTGCGCGCGCACACACACACACACACACACACAGACACTCACAGCACAGACACACACACATACACTCGTCTAAAAGCACATATGTGAATAGACGTTAAAAGAAATAACGAACACACACACACACACACACGCACGCACGCACGCACACACGCACGCACGCACGCACACACACACACTTACACACACACACACACACACACACCACAACACAACACAACACAACACAACACAACAAAACACAACACAACACAACACAACACAACACAACACAACACAACACAACACAACACAACACAACACAACACAACACACACACACACACACACACACACACACACACGTCACACACAGACACACACACACACACACACACACACACACACACACACACACACACACACACACACACACACACACACACACACACACACACACACACACACACACACAACACACACACACACACACACACACACCCCACGCATGCATGCATGCATGCACACTCACTCTCTCCCTCTATTACATGCTCACTACACTTTGGGTTGGTCTGGTTAATTCTCCTTCCTTTGAAAAATCTTTTTTTTTCTGAAGTGATTGAAAGAAAACAACAGTTCTTGGAATAACTTTTCATTGCCTTATTTTTTTTCAGAGCGCCAGACTGGAAGCCTATCCTTCAGACACTGGAGATTAACAAAAGCCTGGAATATGTGGCAATCCGCAGTCATTTTACCCCACCCTCTGATGTAGATGGTATGTTGCCTGTCTTTTGAAGTTTATTCCTCTGATGTAGACATTATGTTGTCTGTGTTTAGTGAGTTTATTCCTCTGATGTAGACATTATGTTGTCTGTGTATAGTGAGTTTATTCCTCTGATGTAGATGGTATGTTGTCTGTCTTTAGTGAGTTTAGTCCTCTATGTAGACGGTATGTTGTCTGTGTTTAGTGAGTTTATTCCTCTGATGTAGATGGTATGTTGTCTGTGTTTAGTGAGTTTATTCCTCTGATATAGATGATATGTTGTCTGTGTTTAGTGAGTTTATTCCTCTGATGTAGATGGTATGTTGTCTGTGTTTAGTGAGTTTATTCCTCTGATGTAGACATTATGTTGTCTGTGTTTAGTGAGTTTATTCCTCTGATGTAGACATTATGTTGTCTGTGTATAGTGAGTTTATTCCTCTGATGTAGACATTATGTTGTCTGTCTTTAGTGAGTTTATTCCTCTGATGTAGATGGTATGTTGTCTGTGTTTAGTGAGTTTATTCCTCTGATGTAGACGGTATGTTGTCTGTGTTTAGTGAGTTTATTCCTCTGATGTAGACGTTATGTTGTCTGTCTTTAGTGAGTTTATTCCTCTGATGTAGATGGTATGTGTCTTGTTAGTGTTTAGTGGAGTTTATCTCTCGATAGGTATGTTTCTGTTTAGTGATTTTCCTTAGTAGTTGTTGTCTGTGTTAGATTTATTCCTCTGAGTAACGTATGTTTTGTGTTTGTTATTCCTCTATGAGTTGTTGTCTTTTTGAGTTTTCTTTGTACGTTTTGCTGTTTTATGTTTTTTTATGTACGTTGTTGTCTGTTTTGAGTTTCCTCTGATGTAGACGGTATGTTGTCTGTGTTTAGTGAGTTTATTCCTCTGATGTAGACGGTAGTTTGTCTGTGTTTAGTGAGTTTATTCCTCTGATGTAGACGGTATGTTGTCTGTGTTTAGTGAGTTTATTCCTCTGATGTAGACGTTATGTTGTCTGTGTTTAGTGAGTTTATTCCTCTGATGTAGACGGTATGTTGTCTGTGTTTAGTGAGTTTATTCCTCTGATGTAGACGGTGTGTTGTCTGTGTTTAGTGAGTTTATTCCTCTGATGTAGACGGTGTGTTGTCTGTGTTTAGTGAGTTTATTCCTCTGATGTAGACGGTATGTTGTCTGTGTTTAGTGAGTTTATTCCTCTGATGTAGGCGGTATGTTGTCTGTGTTTAGTAATAATAATAATAATAATATATTTTATTTATATAGCGCAAAATCTTGACAAAATCAAATCTAAGCGCTGAGCGTATACATGCATACATACCTACATACATATGAGCGTATACATGTATACATACATGCTTACATACTTACATACATAAATCTAAGCTGAGCGTATACATGCATACATACATACATAAATCTAAGCGTATACATGCATACATACATACATACATACATACGTACGCACATGCATACATAATAATTACAATATTTATATAGCGCAAATCTCGACAAAATCAAATCCAAGCGCTGAAAAGACACACACGCACACACGCACGCATGCACACACCACACACACACACACACACACACACACACACACACACACACACACACACACACACACACACACACACACACACACACACACACACACACACACACACACACACACACACACACACACACACACACACACACACACACACACCCCACACACACACACACACACATGCATGGCCACAAATGGGGAGAAAAGAATAAAAGCAATAAAAGCAAGAATAAAACCAATGGAAAACCACAGAGAGCACATCATATACAATTATATATTAAAACAAAGTGATTCCCCTCCGAGCGGAGACAGGCTGCAGAGGGGGGTTGAGTGAGGTTAGGATTTTATGCAGAGGAGAAAAGGTGAGTTTTGAGAGCGGACTTGAAGGAGGCAAAAGTAGGTTGCTGACGGACTGAGAGAGGAAGTTTGTTCCAGGAGAGTGGACCAGAAACAGAGAAGGCTCGTGGACCATAGGTATTGAGCTTAGTGCGTGGAAAGCGAAAAGTCAGAGGATCGGAGGCAGAGCGGAGGGTACGTGAGGGAACATAGATCTCAAGTAGGCTTGACAGGTAATCGGGGGCTGCGTTATTGAGGCTTTTGTAGCACATGGTGTCTAGTTTGTACTGTATGCGCTTTGATACAGGGAGCCAGTGAAGTTGTGCCAGGAGAGGAGATATGTGGTCAGCTTTATTCTTTTTGAGTACAAGGCATACAGCATTGTTTTGAATGCGCTGTAGGATGTGAATGGTGGAGGCAGGAAGACCAGACAGGAGTGAATTGCAATAGTCAATGCGAGACATTATGAAGGAGAGAACGAGTTTTGCAGTTGTTTCGACAGAGAGATACTTCCTGATCAGGCTTATACGATGGAGATGATAGTAGCAAGATCTGGCAGTTTGAGAAACAAAGTTGTTCATGGACAGGGTAGAGTCAATGCAGACACCAAGGTTTTTAGCTGAATCAGAAATTGGGACTGATGTGTTACATAATGGGAGAGAAAGAGGAGGCAGCTGGGAAAGTTTCTGACGGGTGCCAATGAGGATAGCTTCTGTCTTGTCGTCATTAAGCTGAAGTCTATTGTGTGTCATCCAGTTCTTAATGTCCGAGTAACACTCAGTGGTGCGAGTCAACAGGCGCTGTATATTATCAGGTGAGTCACTATCTTGAAGTTGGGTGTCATCAGCATAGAAGTGGTGTTTTATAGAGTGGGAATTGATGATGGTGGACAGGGGGGAGGTATAAAGAGTGAAAAGAACAGGGCCAAGGACAGATCCTTGTGGAACACCACAGGTCAGGTATGCAGGTTGAGAGTAAGTGCCATTGATGAGAACAGTTTGTTTTCTGTTTGATAAATACGAAGTGAAAAAGGAGAGAGCAATGTCAGAGATGCCAAAAGTATGATGAAGTCTAGAAAGGAGAATACCATGGTCAATGGTATCGAAAGCTGCAGACAGATCAAGGAGTGTGAGGAGAGAGACTTTGCCAGTATCAGTTGCAAGGAGGAGATTGTTGAGAATGTGTAGTAGGGCAGTTTCAGTGCTATGGCACTGGCGGTAGGCTGACTGGAAAGGATTGAGGAGATTGTTGGCAGACAGGTGAGAGTTCAGCTGGTTGAGGACGACTTTTTCAAGGAGTTTTGACAAGAAAGAGAGATTAGAGATAGGCCTGTAATTTTTCAGTTCATTTGGGTCTAAATTGTATTTCTTGAGGAGAGGGTGAACAATAGCAGACTTGAAAGAATCTGGGACAGTTCCAGTTTGAAAAGAAGTGTTGATGATGTCAGTGAGTTTATTCCTCTGATGTAGACGTTATGTTGTCTGTGTTTAGTGAGTTTATTCCTCTGATGTAGACGGTATGTTGTCTGTGTTTAGTGAGTTTATTCCTCTGATGTAGATGGTATGTTGTCTGTGTTTAGTGAGTTTATTCCTCTGATGTAGACGTTATGTTGTCTGTGTTTAGCGAGTTTAGTCCTCTGATGTAGACGTTATGTTGTCTGTGTTTAGTGAGTTTATTCCCCTGATGTAGACGTTATGTTGTCTGTGTTTAGTGAGTTTATTCCTCTGATGTAGATGGTATGTTGTCTGTGTTTAGTGAGTTTATTCCTCTGATGTAGACGTTATGTTGTCTGTCTTTAGTGAGTTTATTCCTCTGATGTAGACGGTATGCTGTCTGTGTTTAGTGAGTTTATTCCTCTGATGTAGACGGTATGTTGTCTGTATTGAGTTTCAGATCAAACTGATGACACACACTTTACAATCCAATTATCTGTCACATACTGTGTCACTTAGCCTGGTCGAAGCCAAAACGCCAAGATAATTATGTTATGAAAGTAAGCATAGAGTACATCCCTGTTATTCAATGAAGTAAGCATAGAGTACAGCCCTGTTATTCAATCAAGTAAGCATAGAGTACAGACGTGTTATTCAATCAAGTAAGCATAGAGTACAGCCCTGTTATTCAATCAAGTAAGCATAGAGTACAACCCTGTTATTCAATCAAGTAAACATAGAGTACAGCCGTGTTATTCAATCAAGTAAGCATAGAGTACAGCCCTGTTATTCAATGAAGTAAGCATAGAGTACAACCCTGTTATTCAATCAAGTAAGCATAGAGTAATAATAATAATAATCTCCACTTGCAATGAAACTCAGCAGCATCATCCCCATAGTCCATGGAAGTCTGTTTATAATGTTGATCTTGCATCATGTTCATCAGTGTTTTGGTCTTGCATCACGTTTGTCCGTGGTGTGGTCTTGCATCATGTTCATCAGTGTTTTGGTCTTGCATCACATTCGTCCACGGTGTGGTCTTGCATCACGTTTGTCCATGGTGTCTTGCATCACGTTTGTCCATGGTGTGGTCTTGCATCACGTTTGTCCATGGTGTTGTCTTGCATCATGTTTATCCGTGGTGTGGTCTTGCATCACGTTTGTCCGTGGTGTTGTCTTGCATCATGTTTTGTCCATGGTGTTGTCTTGCATCATGTTTGTCCGTGGTGTGGTCTTGCATCACGTTTGTCCGTGGTGTGGTCTTGCATCACGTTTGTCCGTGGTGTGGTCTTGCGTCACGTTTGTCCATGGTGTGGTCTTGCATTACGTTTGTCCATGGTGTGGTCTTGCATCACGTTTTTCCATGGTGTGGTCTTGCATCACGTTTGTATGTGGTGTGGTCTTGCATCACGTTTGTCCATGGTGTGGTCTTGCATCACGTTTGTTCATGGTGTGGTCTTGCATCACGTTTGTCTGTGGTGTGGTCTTGCATCACGTTTGTCCATGGTGTGGTCTTGCATCACGTTTGTCCGTGGTGTGGTCTTGCATCACGTTTGTCCGTGGTGTGGTCTTGCATCAAGTCTGTTGTCTGTTTTGCTGTAACCCATATTACCTCTTGACTGATTTAGATTTCCAAAACAAGTGTGACTGCCCGCGTTCAAGCAAACAGGAACCAGGAAAAACACGAAAAAAGAATAAGAATGTGTATTTAATACAACCAGACAAGACAGGCGCAAATTTTCGGCCAACTGGCCTTTGTCGAGTGTAAGATCACGAGCAAACAAACACCAGATACAAAAATTAGGAGAAAAAGACTGATTCATTTTCTGGCTCTGGATGGAGCAGCAGGGGCTTTTTCACCTAATTTTTGTATCTGGTGTTTGTTTGTTTGTGATCTTACGCTTGACAAAGGCCTCGTCAAAAATTTGCGCATGTCTTGTCTGGTTGTATTAAATACGCATTCTAGTTTAGATTTGTTGTGAACATACAAACCTCCATGACTGATTTATGAAAGTAACATTTGTTGCTGTGACTGTACAAAACTAGGTGACTGGTTTCTGTAGATGACACTTGATGTGACAATACAGTATTAGCTAACAGAAGCTACGTGACTGATTTACTGAATTATCTGTTTATTGTTAATGTATGAATGGACTTTGTGGAAAGTGGGGAAAGAAAACCCTGCTGAGCTTGACTTTAGTCTGACATTCTAAAGAGATATGAGAGCTGTAGCGTAAGTGGAATCACAAGGGACCTTAAAATACTACAGCTTTTATCATTGTTTTACTTATTCATTCATCGTTGACCTTAAAATACTACTGCTTTTGTCATTGCTTTACTTATTCATTCATCGTTGACCTTAAAATACTACTGCTTTTGTCATTGTTTTACTTATTCATTCATTGTTGACCTTAAAATACTACTGCTTTTGTCATTGTTTTACTTATTCATTCATCGTTGACCTTAAAATACTACTGCTTTTGTCATTGTTTTACTTATTCATTCATTGTTGACCTTAAAATACTACTGCTTTTATCATTGTTTTACTTATTCATTCATCGTTTGTGGACCTTAAAATACTACTGCTTTTATCATTGTTTTACTTATTCATTCATTGTTGACCTTAAAATACTACTGCTTTTGTCATTGTTTTACTTATTCATTCATCATTGACCTTAAAATACTACTACTTTTGTCATTGTTTTACTTATTCATTCATCGTTTGTGGACCTTAAAATACTACTACTTTTATCATTGTTTTACTTATTCATTCATCATTTACCTTAAAATACTACTACTTTTGTCATTGTTTTACTTATTCATTCATCGTTGACCTTAAAATACTACTGCTTTTGTCATTGTTTTACTTATTCATTCATCATTGACCTTAAAATACTACTGCTTTTGTCATTGTTTTACTTATTCATTCATCGTTGACCTTAAAATACTACTACTTTTGTCATTGTTTTACTTATTCATTCATCGTTGACCTTAAAATACTACTGCTTTTGTCATTGTTTTACTTATTCATTCATCATTGACCTTAAAATACTACTGCTTTTATCATTGTTTTACTTATTCATTCATCGTTGACCTTAAAATACTACTGCTTTTGTCATTGTTTTACTTATTCATTCATCATTGACCTTAAAATACTACTGCTTTTGTCATTGTTTTACTTATTCATTCATCATTGACCTTAAAATACTACTGCTTTTGTCATTGTTTTACTTATTCATTCATCATTGACCTTAAAATACTACTGCTTTTATCATTGTTTTACTTATTCATTCATCGTTTACCTTAAAATACTACTGCTTTTGTCATTGTTTTACTTATTCATTCATCGTTTACCTTAAAATACTACTACTTTTATCATTGTTTTACTTATTCATTCATCGTTGACCTTAAAATACTACTGCTTTTGTCATTGTTTTACTTATTCATTCATCATTGACCTTAAAATACTACTGCTTTTGTCATTGTTTTACTTATTCATTCATCGTTGACCTTAAATTAAAATACTACTGCTTTTGTCATTGTTTTACTTATTCATTCATCGTTGACCTTAAAATACTACTGCTTTTATCATTGTTTACTTATTCATTCATCGTTGACCTTAAAATACTACTGCTTTTATCATTGTTTTACTTATTCATTCATCATTGACCTTAAATTAAAATACTACTGCTTTTGTCATTGTTTTACTTATTCATTCATCATTGACCTTAAAATACTACTGCTTTTGTCATTGTTTTACTTATTCATTCATCGTTGACCTTAAAATACTACTGCTTTTGTCATTGTTTTACTTATTCATTCATCGTTGACCTTAAAATACTACTGCTTTTGTCATTGTTTTACTTATTCATTCATCGTTGACCTTAAAATACTACTGCTTTTATCATTGTTTTACTTATTCATTCATCATTTCTGTTCCTGTGTGGCCGTAGGGAAAATTGAACCACGTACTATGAGATGGTTTCCAAACTGTACACTGGCTTGGTCTTGGGCTTAATCTCAGAAGTATTGCTTTTCGGTTTTCCAGCTGATGACTGTAATTGCTGCCTACTTTTGACCACCCATGGCTACCTACTGATGACCACCTATTGCCATGGCATGGTCCAACAGGCATACCAGACTCAGCACAAAATGATAGATTTTGATTTTGAGTTGTGGT
>JAPXFY010000035.1:36391269-36393769 GCA_030674185.1 Monoplex corrugatus
GTGTGTAACCGAGCACTTTTGTCACTGCCAGTAAATTTCATTCAGTGGAGTTGATATATTTTTGATATAGTTTAAAAAATGCACTCCGGGACGTTACCTTTTGTGCTCACCTTTTTGTTGTTGTTGTTTTTTTGTTTGTTTGTTGTTGTCCCATTTTCTATGCCATCTTAATGGCCACAGAAGCTGGCACAGTTTTTAAAAAAAAAAATTTTTTTTTTTAACAATGTGATGATGATGTCGATGAGGATGATAAACATGATGCTGTGGATTTCCGAATAGGATTGAGACTGCATGACAGGGCTGTACTCTACACTTACTTTCATAACATATCCTGGCGTCAACCAGGCCCGAGAGATACAGACACCTGTGGTGCCGGTCAGAAGATTTGAGCAACACCCTCAGTGACGCATCCGGGAAATGGATGAGAGTCGACTGTGTGGTCCCAGTCTTCCCAGTGAGTCCCATGGCATGCCCAACTCTGGGTGGGAGCTGACATGTTTTGTTTCTGGCGCTTTTCAGGGGACAGTATTCATGCCAGTAAGTTTATGGACAGGATATTAGTCTGCCATTCAGTCACCCAGTCCAAACACTGGACAGTAGATAAGTAACTTTATGCAGTCTGGTATATACAGTGTTTGTGTATCCAGCAGCAGCGCTGTGGTATGATAAATGATTTGTTGGAGCAACAGTTGACTTGCTGTTCTTCCTTCCTTCCACGTTTCAGTTTTCATTAATTTAACCCTTTGACTCCCACACCGTGTCCACCAGCATCCTGCATTGTCAGCCATGCTAGCAAAGCAGAACTTTAACCCTTTGGCTCCCTCACCCTGTCCACCAGCATCCTGCATTGTCAGCCATGCTAGCAAAGCAAAACTTTAACCCTTTGGCTCCCTCACCTTGTCCACCAGCATCCTGCATTGTCAGCCATGCTAGCAAAGCAAAACTTTAACCCTTTGGCTCCCTCATCCTATCCACCAGCTTCTTGCAGGAGATGTTCCTGGCGCTTTTCAGGGAACAGTATTATAATAATAATTACAATATTTATATAGCGCAAAATCTTGATAAAAAAATCAAATCAAATCAAATCAGTATTCGTGCCATTAAGTTTATGGACAGGATATTAATCTGCCATTCGGTCACCCAGTCCAAACATTCAACAGTAAATAAGTTACATTTCGCATTCTGAAACATACAGTGGTTGGTGTATCCAGTGGCAGTGCTGTGGTATGATAAAGATCTGTTCGAACAGAAATTGACTTGCCGCTCTTCCTTCCTTCCCCGTTTTAGTCTTCACTAAGTCTTTGACTCCTGCACACTGTCCACCAGCATCCTGCTAGCAAAGCAAAACTTTAACCCTTTGGCTTTCTCATCCTATCCACCAGCTTTCTGCAGGAAGCTGGTGGATAGGGTGAGGGAGGTTAAAGGGTTAATTTTTTTGCAATTGGTGGATAGGGTGTTGGAGATGGAGGGTTGAAAAAGGAGGAAAGATCGTTTTATGTTGACCTGAAGAGAGAGAGAGAGAGAGAGAGAGAGAGAGAGAGAGAGAGAGAGAGAGAGAGAGAGAGAGAGAGAGAGAAGAGAGACTTCATGGGATCTTTAGCGTGCACAGGCCAGAAGGCATATGGGTGTGATTCGTTTTTTGTCCCCTTCCGAAGGACATGACATTTAGATCGATTTTCTGGTCAAAATGAGAAAAGCTGAAGCCTCAACAGGAGATGAACCCAGGAACTTTGAGTTTAATTTTTGACAGGCGAACGTCTGAACCATTCTGCCACTTTTCTACATATGGGTGGGTCTTGACCAAAATTTGGTTACAGCTACGAGAGCATAAGTTTGGGAGGTAATGCTCCAAGGTCAGGGTCACGAACCAAAGCAGTGTCATAATTCAGCTTTCTTTGGAGAAAGGTCTGTGGACAGCTGTTGTGACATTCTGTCGTACTTGATGCATGTCAAGTTTTAGTTCAACTGTTGTGACATTCTGTCGTACTCGATGCATGTCAAGTTTTAGTTCAACTGTTGTGACATTCTGTCGTACTCGATGCATGTCAAGTTTTAGTTCAACTGTTGTGACATTCTGTCGTACTCGATGCATGTCAAGTTTTAGTTCAACTGTTGTGACATTCTGTCGTACTCGATGCATGTCAAGTTTTAGTTCAACTGTTGTGACATTCTGTCGTACTTGATGCATGTCAAGTTTTAGTTCAACTGTTGTGACATTCTGTCGTACTCGATGCATGTCAAGTTTTAGTTCAACTGTTGTGACATTCTGTCGTACTTGATGCATGTCAAGTTTTAGTTCAACTGTTGTGACATTCTGTCGTACTTGATGCATGTCAAGTTTTAGTTCAACTGTTGTGACATTCTGTCGTACTTGATGCATGTCAAGTTTTAGTTCAACTGTTGTGACATTCTGTCGTACTCGATGCATGTCAAGTTTTAGTTCAACTGTTGTGACATTCTGTCGTACTCGATGCATGTCAAGTTTTAGTTCAACTGAAGC
>JAPXFY010000035.1:36413769-36421269 GCA_030674185.1 Monoplex corrugatus
AACCGTTGTCTTTTATCTTAACCTGGTTGTCGTTTTTGACGTGGTGTTAGCCCTGATATGGCCCTAGTAGTCGGCTGGGCTATAAGCAGTATGAACTTGAACATCATATCGATAGGAGAGAGAGAGAGAGAGAGAGAGAGACAAGAGAGAGAGAGAGAGAGAGTGTGTGTGTGTGTGTGTGCGTGCATGCGTGCGTGCGTGCGTGTGTGAACAAAACGAGACTTAATAGGAATACGCTGCTTCGTAAGTGATTATTACGTATCTCATAGCACAGCTGCAGTTTCAGTTTCTCAAGCCAGCGACTCCTCGCTCGGAATTAGTTCCTTCTACACTAGAGACCTTTACATTTCACGTTACGTAGCTCCCAACACGTACACGTACTGCAATGCGTACGTGTTCCGTATGTGAAAACGAGTTGGGTTTAAATTACACGTGCAACAGATTTACGTCCACCCCACCCCCACCCGGCGCCCCCTGAAGCATGAATTTCATCTGATATGATTTTATGTTTGAGAATGTTATTCTTTAAATGCATTTTTTAGACTTGCAAGGATAATGGTGAATGAGGTTGGTTTTTAACTGTAGTCTTTTTGCGTAAACTAAGGTGTCGTTTTTAACGTGGTGTTAGCCCTGATATGGCTCTAGTAGTCGGCTGGGCTATGTAAGCAATATGAAGCTGAAGCTGAAGCAAGGAATGTAACCAAAGCACTTTCTAAATGTCATGTGGTGGAAAAGGCTCTAAATCGATTCTCGCATAGACCATAGGCCTCCGCACAAACCCTGTCTTGAGCTTCAATCTGATTGATAGGTTCTGGACTGTTCACGTTTTAAACTTCTTTGATTGATTGATTGATCACGTTTCTCTTTGCTAGTATCAACTTGCCGCTGGAACAGACTATGGCTGTCTTTAGTACCCCAAGAAGCCCCCCTCAAAACCTGACAGACTTCATGTATCTTAGATATGAAGAGAGAGAGAGAGAGAGAGAGAGAGAGAGAGAGAGAGAGAGAGAGTGAGAGAGAGAGAGAGGGAGAGAGAGAGAGTGAGAGAGAGAGAGAGGGAGAGAGAGAGAGTGAGTGAGAGAGAGAGTGAGAGAGAGAGAGAGAGTGAGAGAGAGAGAGAGAGAACTTGCTCTTTCGCACTCTGCAGGCATTGACATAGAGACTGAATACATAAGTGTCTGTGTGTCTGAGATAAAGATGTTTGGTATAGCTTGACCACATCGTCATATTTTCTGTTAAATAAAAAGGAGTGATTGAATTAAAATAAAGCAGGTAGAGGCTTAACGTGTGGTATGGGAGATAATTGGGGAGAGGTGAGGTGGGAGGGGGCGGAGAGAGATAGAGAGATAGAGAGATAGATAGATAGATAGATAGATAGAGAGAGAGAGAGAGAGAGAGAGAGAGAGAGAGAGAGAGAGAGAGAGATCTTTTATTTGCCAAAGGTAGAAGTTGTTAGCTAAAACAGTAAAAGCCGGGTTTTTTTTTTTTCAAGCTTGCTGTTAATAGCTACTCCAAACAGATTTTGAGATTTACCTATAGATTTTTTAAACTATTACCAATAAACAGATCTTTTTATTGTGATTCTAATGATACCAACAGCATTTCTGTATCTCAATTAGGAAAAAAGTTGCGAATTTTTAAAGATTTAATTTTCATGCGCATTTCTGCGCCAAAGCGCAAATCAACAAAATTGTCATTTTCAGCAGGCTATACAACAGATCTGATGTGTATTTTCTGATCAGTTTTGCATTTTTCTTGACATTCCTGATGCATGGATGATGTTTGATTTTTTTCAGGTAGTTCTTATACAGGGAAAGTGATAAAATTTGCTATCAAAAACCAAAAATATCACTTTTATCAGGGTTTTTGCCAATGCCCAACTGATACAAAGTATTTAACACGAAAGCATGCCGGAGACACATTTTCATAACTTTGCTTTCCATTGAGCTAGAAAAATGCTTTTGGTATCACTGGATTCAGCAAACAAAGACACACTCAACCAGCACACTTTCAAAACTGTAAAAATGAAAAAAATACACATTTATTTGACATTGATTAACCCTTTGACTCCCTCACCCTACCCACTAGCATTCTGTATCGTCACCAGAGATATCAAATCAAAAACTTAACCCTTTGAATTCCTCACCCCATCCACCAGCTTCCTACAAGAAGTTGGTGGATAGGGTGAGGAAGTCGGGAGTCAAAGGGTTAATAATTTTCTTAATACTCACAAATCGCAAAACTCAGTCACCCATTTGGATAGTGTTTTGACTTCAAGTGCCAGTCAATATCTAAAGCAGCAGATGATCAATATCACAATTACATGAAGCATGGCTGTCATTGTTCCTGTCCATAGATCATCCATGTAATGAATGTGTGTGGACTAAAAAGCCCCAAAATTTCCATTAACAGTACACAGGATTCATCACAACATGGCAAGGTGACGCTGTTGTAGCCACTGCACTTTAGATGGATAAACCACAGTCTCAGGTGGACTTGCTGTAGCTTCAACTAAGTAACATTTTTGTTTTGTACTTGGGAATTCACTGAAACAGAATAAATGTGAGCAGACTAGACAACAGTTCTGGCCCTGTGCTCTGAAGTAATAACTAGTCTGAGTCTTAACTGACAAAGTGTGATATACGGTAACTAGCTGAGATCTGTCACTTGCAATTGACAGGTCAGAATCCCAGGAATCAACAAGTGATACTTGGTGCATTTGCAATAACATGGATGGTTGCACATATGTCAGCCATACCACTTGCTTTGTGGCAGTTTGCTTACTCGCAGTAGACGGATGACACTTTTGTGTATGTAGCGGTGATTTTCTCCACATCATCTGCTCGCCAGATTTGATCATCATTGCTAACTGGAAGACAATCAAAGTCCCAGTAGAAAACATCTTCAGCATGTGTGTTTTCAAAAATATCCTCCCGTGAAGGCCAGCAGAAACAGTCCGTGTGACCACTGACCTGTTCAGGTACAGGACTGACGCCCAGCTGCCATTCTCCTTTAACTCCAACACCTGTCCAATATAGAATTTTTCTACAAAATAAACAGCCATCCACTGGCCCTGCTTGGTGAACTGAAATAGGGCTGCTTCAAGTTCAACAGTGTCTTTATTCATGTCAGCAGCAGATATATCTCCTTCAGGATGAGTTGCAGTAGCAGAACAGGCAGCCACAAGACAGTCTGCAGAAAGGATAGGTCTTTCTGTGAGGAGATGGTGTTGAAGAACTAGCCTGAGATCATACAAAAACCCTGTCAGTGTTAGACAGCCTTTTTTTATTTGCTGACAACCCATGTAATCCTAGAGGCAGAATTGCAGTACTGTTTTGAATACTTTTTTCCTTCCAACTGAAGTCCTCTTAACTGCAGCAGGAGACGGTTAGTCACGCGTACAGCTGGCAACAATGGTGGTCTTCCCTTCCAGGCAGAAAGCTTCTCCTCAGTCGGTTGTAGGTTTCATCAGCTGAAAACAGCCACATTTCCTGTTGTTATTGTTCTCTAAGTCATGTTTCTATGTCAACCAGTTTGCAGACAAATTCAGTAATTGTCCAGTATTGTCACATCGCTAAATTTTCAGCTTACAAGTTGAATCACTAAGAGAATGTATTCAGTTTGTTATTCATTTACTGGCAACAAATTTTGTGATTACACATTTATTTCACAGTGCACATTCATATAATTGTAAGAAATTCTGAACAAAATGTGAGTATAGATCTAATCATATACGCAGACCTATAGTTTTGTTTTGTTGAAGCTTAACTGATTCATCTGATCAAAGTTCGACCACATTGGAAGAACTGTGAAACCGAAAGTACTGCACAAGCTCAGGTCACGTGACCAAATAAAACCCTTCAATCTTGAAATGAATGCTTTTCTTTACTAAATATATGAATGAAATAAGTGAAAAGTCTCTTTCTCGTAATACTTTTATCATGAAGGTGAGTTAGCACCAATAAATTTAAATAAGTCAGTCATTTTTCGGACCAGCCCACAACGTCGAGTTTGTGTTGTTGGCACGATTCCACACCATCTTGTTTCAAACAATGTCGGTTCATAAAAAGTACATAGAACAACAAAATATTCATTAAATCAAAAACAATAAAGAACTAACTTACCAACTTGCGCGAACAGTTGATCTGACTGCGATACTGAAGTAGTCGGTGTCAAATTTCGGTCACCACTGGTGACCGACAATTCAGCGTGCGCGTCGGCCATGGCGGCAAACAGTGTTCGTGACGAGCCGTACACTTCGGTCTTTTTTATCGCTTGCCGCATCGCATGGAAATGATAATAAAACATTTTGGACAAATATTGTAGAGGGAAGTCTGATCTACAAACTGATGTATTATGAGCATGGGCAATCAGGTCTTTACAGTAGAAATTCTACTTTGAACATTTTATTGCTTGAATTTTTACACATTGACAGCATGGATCATGACGAAACGGGCATGAGATAAGGATCTGGATATCTTCTTTCATTTCATTGAGCGATCTTTTTAGATCTAGTCACTCACGCGATGCGACAGAGCATTAAGTAAGGATAGTGTAAACAGAAGGTAATCGGCGTTACGTCAAGACCGCCGGCCGAACTCGCTAGGGTAGGGCGAATGAACATGGAATAAAACATACACGAAAATGAGTATTAGTCTAAAAAGTACATCATTCAAACAACGAAACACCAATCTTTTTATTGCAGTAGATTTTATTACATTTTCTTTCACACATCGCAAAATATGACGAGTTGAAAAACACCAAAAAGTAGGTCAAATCTGCAGACTTTCCGCCTGACGCACGCTGTTTGGAGTAGCTACTGTTAACAGTTTACGTATCTGTGCGGAGAGAGAGAAAAAGAACGAAAGGAGTGGGTGGGTGTAGAGATGATCGTTCTTCGTTCTTCGTTTGAGAGAGAGAGAGAGAGAGAGAGAGAGAGAGAGAGAGAGAGAGAGAGAGAGAGAGAGAGAGAGAGAGATGAAGGAGGGAGAGAGAGAGAGAGAGAGGAAGAAGGGAGAGAGAGAGAGAAAGAGAGAGAGAGAGGAAGGAGGGAGAGAGAGAGAGAGAAAGAGAGAGAGAGGAAGGAGGGAGAGAGAGAGAGAGAAAGAGAGAGAGAGAGGGAGGGAGAGAGAGAAGGAGAGAGAGAGAGAGGGAGGGAGAGAGTGAGAGAGGAAGGAGTGAGAGAGATATATATATGGACAGTTTGATGATATAATCTCTTTAAAAGCATTTAGCTCAAACAAGAACAGATAAGAAAAAAGGGAGAGACGCGTCAGAAAGAAGCTGATAGGATTAGGGACTTGGGATTACAGTCTGCTTTCTTCTTCGCTCCTTCCTTCTATTGAGATGGTTAACGAGCGTTGCCAGGAATGAAATTGAGAGGGGGAGAGAATCGTCTTCCATTGTCATTTGCCTATCAGACGCTGTATCCGGGGGCAAAACTAGAAGGGTGCATTAATATAGTTTTCTGTCTGTATCCTCTTTCCAAAATTGTTGTTTTTACCAGAGTTATCTTCCTCTTCTTTTATTTCTTTGTCTTCTGGTTGATTACTGTAGAGATCTATACAAAATGAATAGTTAAGCATTACAAAAAAAAGTTTGTTTTTACCAGAGTTGTTTAAGTGCAAGACGCGTCCAGCTTTTTGTAGTAGTAGTAGTAGTGGTGGTAGTATTAGTAGTATTAGTAGTAGCAGTAGTAGTAGTAGTAGCAGTAGTAGTAGCAGCAGCAGTAGTAGTAGTAATAGTGGTAGTAGCGGTAGTAGTAGTAGTAGTAGTAGCAGTAGTGGTAATAATAGTAGTAGTAACAGTAGTAGTAGTAGTAGCAGCAGCAGCAGTAGTAGCAGTAGTAGTAGTAATAGTGGTAGTAGCAGTAGTAGTAGTAGTAACAGTAGTAGTAGTAGTAGCAGCAGCAGCAGTAGTAGTAGTAATAGTGGTAGTAGCAGCAGTAGCAGCAGTAGTAGTAGTAGCAGCAGCAGTAGTAGTAGCAGTAGTAGTAGTAGTAGCAGCAGCAGTAGTAGCAGTAGTAGTAGTAGTAGTAGCAGCAGCAGCAGTAGTAGTAGTAGTAGCAGTAGTAGTAGTAGCAGTTGTTGTTGTCACTTGTCTTTACTTGTTTGTGCAGTTTTTTTTCCCGCATAGTGAGTCTCCCCCTTCACTGTTCTTTCTCCTCCACGAGATGTCGAGAGACGTTTTTTGGCTGTCATTGTGTTCGTAACAAGATCATCAGTGGGGATAGTAGTTGTCATTGTGTGTGAGTGTGATGAATTATGTGGAAGATCAGTGTAGATGTCATTGTGTGAGTGATAAGATCAGTGTAGATGTCATTGTGTGAGTGATAAGATCAGTGTAGATGTCATTGTGTAGTGATAAGATCAGTGTAGTATGTCATTGTGTGAGTGATAAGATCTGTGTAGATGTCATTGTGTGAGTGATAAGATCAGTGTAGATGTCATTGTGTTCGTAGCAAGATCTGTGTAGATGTCATTGTGTTCGTAATAAGATCAGTGTAGATGTCATTGTGTTCGTAACAAGATCAGTGTAGATGTCATTGTGTTCGTAACAAGATCAGTGTAGATGTCATTGTGTTCGTAACAAGATCAGTGTAGATGTCATTGTGTGAGTGATAAGATCAGTGTAGATGTCATTGTGTGAGTGATAAGATCAGTGTAGATGTCATTGTGTGAGTAATAAGATCAGTGTAGATGTCATTGTGTTCGTAATAAGATCAGTGTAGATGTCATTGTGTGAGTAATAAGATCAGTGTAGATGTCATTGTGTGAGTGATAAGATCAGTGTAGATGTCATTGTGTTCATAATAAGATCAGTGTAGATGTCATTGTGTGAGTATAAGAGCAGTGTAGATGTCAATATGTGAGTGATAAGATCAGTGTAGATGTCATTGTCTGAGTGATAAGATCAGTGAAGATGTCATTGTGTGAGTGATAAGATCAATGAAGATGTCATTGTGTGAGTGATAAGATCAGTGTAGATGTCATTGTGTGAGTGATAAGATCAGTGAAGATGTCATTGTCTGAGTGATAAGATCAGTGTAGATGTCATTGTGTGAATGATAAGATCAATGTAGATGTCATGTCATTGTGTGGAGTGATAAGATCAGTGTAGATGTCATTGTGTTCGTAACAAGATCAGTGTAGATGTCATTGTGTGAGTGACAAGATCAGTGTAGATGTCATTGTGTTCGTAATAAGATCAGTGTAGATGTCATTGTGTGAGTGATAAGATCAGTGTAGATGTCATTGTGTGAATGATAAGATCAGTGTAGATGTCATTGTGTGTGTGATAAGATCAGTGTAGATGTCATTGTGTGTGTGATAAGATCAGTGTAGATGTCATTGTGTGAGTGACAAGATCAGTGTAGATGTCATTGTGTGAGTGACAAGATCAGTGTAGATGTCATTGTGTGAGTGATAAGATCAGTGAAGATGTCATTGTGTGAGTGATAAGATCAGTGTAGATGTCATTGCGTGAGTGATAAGATCAGTG
>JAPXFY010000035.1:36426994-36519494 GCA_030674185.1 Monoplex corrugatus
CGCGTTCGTCCCTCCCTGGGTCTGCAAAGAGAACTGTCCTTACACAGGAGGTGCTACGAATCCTTATCCGTTGTAGCCCTGAACTCACCTGGGAAGTGACCAAGAGTTACGTGGAGGATTATATGCTCCGCCTCCAATACTCTGGCTACAATCAGCGTTTCAGAGCTGAGGTGACAAGTTCAGCAATCCACGCGTACAAGAAGCTTATAGCTATGGACACTAGTGGCGAGCAACCCCTGTACAGGCCCAAGGCATGGAAGAAGAAAGACAGAAGAATAGGAGACAGAAGAAAAGGTAACTGGTTCAAGAGGGGAGGTGACTCCCGTTCTATTTGTGCCGGCTACTCCCAAATCAGAATTAAAGAAGAGGTATGAGAGTGTGATAGGTATATCAGGGTTTAAGTTTAAAGTAGTGGAACGGTCTGGTAGGAGTGTGAAGAGCTCAGTGCAAAAGTCAAACCCCTTCAAGAAGAGTGAGTGCGATGACAAAAAGAGGTGTATGGTATGTAGTGGTGGAAATTCGAAAGGACAGTGTCGTAGAGAGAATGTAGAATATAAGATTAGTTGTAGTGCGTGTGAGTGTGTATATCTAGGAGAGACTGGGAGAAGTGCGTACAGCCGGGGGCGTGGCCACATGAAAGATCACAATAACAGACACAAAGATTCTGTGTTATGGAGACATATCCAGACACCACAGAAATGACGTCACTCCACCACAGTACACCATGGCTGTGACGTCGACACACAACACGGCCCTTTCAAGACAGGTGAGCGAGGCTGTTAACATCGACAACTATGAACCAAGAGCGAAACTCATGAATTCCAAACTCGAGTTTGGACACAACAAACGGAACGAGTTTCGCTCACGGCTGCCTCGCTTCCCTCTCAGCAGTAACAGTCAGTCGCTGATGAGGCCGGGTTACGGCGACAGCGCTACGACAAAGTAAGTGTGAACAACAAAAACAATGGTGCATACATACGTGTAGGTGATATAGGTAATAATGACTAATGGATACATCGTCATTTGTCTTTTAAGTTTGCCAATATACAATGTAAGGCCTACTATAATCATTACTAATCATTGCAATTAAACGTTATAACGTCATTTGTCTTTCCAGTCTGTCAATATATTACATACTATAAACATTAGTACTAATGTTTATAACTCAGTCCACTGCACCAAGCCATTTCAACGTTATAACATCTAAACACACCCATTACCCTGGAAGAAAAAACCTGGAAAATAAAAGTTACATACGCTGCAATTACAGTTAAAACATTTTCTGTGTTCATTTTGTCATGATATATTGTGTACTATTATTACTATTATTGTTATTAATTTTGAAAACCCAGTCATTATTTGTCATTTTTGCTTAAATTAAAACCCAGCCGACTGCGTAGAGCGATTTCAGGGTTATAATAATTTCAAAACGTATAGGCCTACAATACTTCAACAGGAAAAAAGAAAAGAAAAAGCACACACAGTGCATTTGCACCGACACTAAAACAAAAACATACATGTATACACTAAAGACGCTAAAACATACATTAACATAAATATATACATACATATATATATCTAGAACAGCTACACATTTTCTAAGAGCCAAACGTGCACTTAAAAATGAATGTACTCTATCTTAAGAGAAAAGTGGTCAAGTTCTATGAACACATACAGGTGAATGGACCATCAAAGCAAAAACATAGGAAGAAATGATAGAAAGCAAAGAAGGAAGAAAGAATAAAAATTGGCACATAATGTCCATAAGGTGGGGATTCTATTTATACCGAGAACCCCCAGAGGTGAAAGGCAAGCAGACTGCTCAGTCTTATCAGGTCCATAACCATCTCGCACAAAACATCTACAAACTGATGAACTTGGGGGGAAAAACCTGGAAAGGGCTAGCACCACGTCAAAAACGACAACCATTAAGATAAAAAAATTAAAATTAAAAAAAACAGTTAACCATGCTCACTGGCCATGGTCACCCAGGTAAGGGAAGCAGCAAGGGAGAGAACCCAGAGCTCTCCACCACTGTGGTGGTCGGGAAAGGTAATGCAGCGAGGGTGGAGGTCGATAAAGGTAAAGCAGCGAGGGTGTTTAGGGGGGATGTAAAATCCTTAGGGCAAAATATATTCGAAATAAGTCGAAATTTACGATTTTTGTCAATCTCCCCCACTTTGAAATATTTCTCACATCTCTCTCCATAACACAAAAAAAACCCATGTAGGGGGTAACTTTGAAATTTATTTTCTTAAATTGTATACGAAATGGCAAACCCTTCCACTTCTGGCCATTTGGAAAATCGTGCCTTCTGGATTCTGGAATCCACAGAATGGATCCCAGAGAAAGCCAGATTCTCCCAAACGGCCAGATGCAAAGAATCCAGTTTTGGAGAAAACCCAGCAGCTTTCTTTGATTATGAGCTAACTCAGGTGACGGCCTTTGCAAGTAAATAGTTTTAAAAAATGTAATCAGAACGCCTTTTTAACCTTTGACTATAAACCACCAAACTGAACCCTTTGACTCCCTCACCCTGTCCAGCTTCCTGCAGGATGTTGGTGGATAGGGTGTGGGAGTCTAAGGGTTAAGTATTTGCAGTTGGTTAGGGTTCAGGAGTCAAAAAGATTATACCAAGTTTCATATCAATGTCTTGCTCTATTGCTTAACCCTTTGACTACCACACCCTATCCACCTACAGCAAAAACTGCCTGCAGGAAGCTGGTGGATAGGGTGAGGGAATCAGAGGGTTTGCTTTGCATTGTGAAATCTTTCCAAAAGATAAGAATTTGAAAACTTTAAAAAAAACTAGCTAGTGCTTATCAAGCAAATACCAAGATAAAAGTTAATGTTGCTGGGTTTTCTCCTTAGAAAGCACACATAACATATGTTGTATACATCTATTTATGTAAAATATACATGCTTGCCACCAATAAATTAACATATGTATGTAATGTGTACTTTCTGAGGAGAAAACCCAGCAACATTAACTTTATCTTGGTATTTGCTTGATAAGCACTAGCTAGTTTAGATAAAAGTTAAGCAAATACCAAGAGTAAATTTAATGTTGCTGGGTTTTCTCCTTAGAAAGTACACGTTACATATATATGTGGATATACATCTATGTAAAATATACATGCTTGTCACCAATAAATTAACATCAAATTTTGAGATGTGTGGCTGTCCTTTGTTGAGAGAATGTGGCAGGTCTTGTCAGTGGCTGGCTGTTGAGGGAATGTGGCAGTCTTGTCAGTGGCTGTTGAGGGAATGTGGCAGGTCTGTTGTCAGTGGCTGTTGAGGGAATGTGGCAGGTCTGTTGTCAGTGGCTGTTGAGGGAATGTGGCAGGTCTGTTGTCAGTGGCTGAGTGAATGTGGCAAGTCTGTTGTCAGTGGCTGTTGAGTGAATGTGGCAGGTCTGTTGTCAGTGGCTGTTGAGTGAATGTGGCAGTCTGTTGTCAGTGGCTGTTGAGGGAATGTGGCAGGTCTGTTGTCAGTGGCTGTTGAGTGAATGTGGCAGATCTGTTGTCAGTGGCTGAGTGAATGTGGCAGGTCTGTTGTCAGTGGCTGTTGAGTGAATGTGGCAGGTCTGTTGTCAGTGGCTGTTGAGTGAATATGGCAGGTCTGTTGTCAGTGGCTGTTGAGTGAATGTGGCAGGTCTGTTGTCAGTGGCTGTTGAGTGAATGTGGCAGGTCTGTTGTCAGTGGCTGTTGAGTGAATATGGCAGGTCTGTTGTCAGTGGCTGTTGAGTGAATGTGGCAGGTCCGTTGTCGGCTGTTCAGGGAATGTGGCAGGTCCGTTGTCAGTGGCTGTTGAGTGAATGTGGCAGGTCTGTTGTCAGTGGCTGTTGAGTGAATATGGCAGGTCTGTTGTCAGTGGCTGTTGAGTGAATGTGGCAGGTCTGTTGTCAGTGGCTGTTGAGTGAATGTGGCAGGTCTGTTGTCAGTGGCTGTTGAGGAATGTGGCAGGTCTGTTGTCAGTGGCTGTTGAGGGAATGTGCAGGTCTGTTGTCAGTGGCTGTTGAGGGAATGTGGCAGGTCTGTTGTCAGTGGCTGTCGAGTGAATGTGGCAGGTCTGTTGTCAGTGGCTGTCGAGTGAATGTGGCAGGTCTGTTGTCAGTGGCTGTCGAGTGAATGTGGCAGGTCTGTTGAGTGAATGTGGCAGGTCTGTTGTCAGTGGCTGTTCAGGGAATGTGGCAGGTCTGTTGTCAGTGGCTGTTGAGGGAATGTGGCAGGTCTGTTGTCAGTGGCTGTTGAGGGAATGTGGCAGGTCTGTTGTCAGTGGCTGTCGAGTGAATGTGGCAGGTCTGTTGTCAGTGGCTGTCGAGTGAATGTGGCAGGTCTGTTGTCAGTGGCTGTTGAGTGAATGTGGCAGGTCTGTTGAGTGAATGTGGCAGGTCTGTTGTCAGTGGCTGTTCAGGGAATGTGGCAGGTCTGTTGTCAGTGGCTGTTGAGTGAATGTGGCAGGTCTGTTGTCAGTGGCTGTTGAGTGAATGTGGCAGGTCTGTTGTCAGTGGCAGTTGAGTGAATGTGGCAGGTCTGTTGTCAATGGCTGTTCAGGGAATGTGGCAGGTCTGTTGTCAGTGGCTGTTGAGTGAATGTGGCAGGTCTGTTGTCAGTGGCTGTTGAGGAAATGTGGCAGGTCTGTTGTCAGTGGCTGTTGAGTGAATGTGGCAGGTCTGTTGTCAGTGGCTGTTGAGTGAATGTGGCAGGTCTGTTGTCAGTGGCTGTTGAGTGAATGTGGCAGGTCTGTTGTCAGTGGCTGTTGAGGGAATGTGGCAGGTCTGTTGTCAGTGGCTGTTGAGTGAATGTGGCAGGTCTGTTGTCAGTGGCTGTTGAGGGAATGTGTCAGGTCTGTTGTCAGTGGCTGTTGAGGGAATGTGGCAGTGTTGTCAGTGGCTGTTGAGTGAATGTCGCAGTCTGTTGTCAGTGGCAGTCTGTTGTCAGTGGCAGGTCTGTTGTCAGTGGCTGTTGAGGGAATGTGTCAGGTCTGTTGTCAGTGGCTGTTGAGGGAATGTGTCAGGTCTGTTGTCAGTGGCTGTTGAGGGAATGTGGCAGTCTGTTGTCAGTGGCAGTCTGTTGTCAGTGGCAGTCTGTTGTCAGTGGCTGTTCAGGGAATGTGGCAGTCTGTTGTCAGTGGCAGTCTGTTGTCAGTGGCAGTCTGTTGTCAGTGGCTGTTCAGGGAATGTGGCAGTCTGTTGTCAGTGGCAGTCTGTTGTCAGTGGCAGTCTGTTGTCAGTGGCTGTCTGTTGTCAGTGGCAGTCTGTTGTCAGTGGCTGTTCAGGGAATGTGGCAGGTCTGTTGTCAGGCAGGGAATTCCCACTGACTTTCCTGGAGGGAAAATTAGGTACTTGTAATTGTGATTTGTAAATAAAACAGTATTTTATATATTGCAGCACAGTTTTAAGATGTCTAATGTACATGAATTGGATACCCAGAAATTCAAACAGGAAAAAATGACAAAGCAAAGGAACAAGGCAGAAACAAAGTGACAAAGGACATTTCTAACAAAAAATGTTCAGGAGTGGGGATCCTATTTATACTGAAAGAGCCCCGGGCGTCCACATCCCCACAGGGGAAATCCACCCTGTTGACACTGCTAAAATGTGCAGGCCAACAAAAATAGTTATAATAAAAAATATAAAAAACTCATCTTTTATTATTAAGCCCAGCCGACTACTCAGCAGTATCAGGACTATATCAAAACACTGATGACCTTGAAGAGAAAACCTGGAAAAAAAAATTGATGTAGACATTGGAACATAAAGTTATGTTTGGTGCTTTGTTTGCCACACTATGTAACATATTACTGTTCAAAGCCCAGCCATCTGCACAGAGCTATATCAGGGCTATAACCATGTGAAAATATTGCCATAACCATGTGAAAATATTGCCATGACCATGTGAAAATATTGCCATAACCATGTGAAAATATTGCCATGACCATGTGAAAATATTGCCATAACCATGTGAAAATATTGCTATAACCATGTGAAAATATTGCCATGACCATGTGAAAATATTGCCATAACCATGTGAAAATATTGCCATGACCATGTGAAAATATTGCCATAACCATGTGAAAATATTGCCATAACCATGTGAAAATATTGCCATAACCATGTGAAAATATTGCCATGACCATGTGAAAATATTGCTATAACCATGTGAAAATATTGCCATAACCATGAAAAAGATGACTTGGAAAACAAAAGTACACCATTGCAAGTGAAAGCGAGTATTTTTTGTCATGACATACACGGTGAACAAATACTTTTAGAGAACACTGTCATGAAAGAGAAAGATGGTATTGTTAAGAAAATAAAGTAAAATGAAACTGACATTTAGCATTTGAACAATTCAAGATGCATAAAAGTTGCACTTGTAATTCAGAGCACTTAGGTCAATTCAATTCATATTGCTTATAGCCCAGCCGACCACTAGAGCCATATCAGGGCTAACAGCACTCAGGTCAGGCCAACCACAGACATTGGTATATTTTAAATCTGTGGTCCAACTACATGTCTGTTTTACACAACTGGTTATTTCATCAGGGGAAAAGAATGGGGAAAATGTATGTAGCATGCACATTAAAAAAAAAAAAAAGATGTTTCTTCTGTTCAATTCTTATTGTTCAAAGCCCAGCCAGCTGCACTGAGCCATACCAGGGTGATAACCATCTGAAATCACTATTTGACCCTGAAAAGACAACCTGGAAAAGAACATAACCACTACAACTGAAAATATATCTGTTATGTGTCAAAACATACAAGGTAAACGCACACAGAATGTACAAAGTGCACATACCACTACAACTGACTGTTATTGTCATTTTGTGATGACGTACAAGGTGAACAAATACAAATGTCTTTTTCAGAGAACACTATGCAATATGAAGGACAAAACCGGCATTGCAGAGAAACTTAAGTAAAATGAAACTTGAAATCAAGAGTTTTCAATAAGTTAAAAATTGTAATTTAATTCACAATAATTGTGTCAGGCCAGCCACAGACATAGGTCTAGTTTAAATCTATGGCCCAACATGTTATATATACATTACATAGTCATTTCATCAGGGGGGGGGGGGGGAGTAATTTCTCTAGTGTGTGCAGTTAAAATGGACATTCGGGTGTATTCTTATTGTTTAAAGCCCAGCCAACTACACAGCCATATCAGGGCGATAACCATCTGAAAACTTTGCAATGACTATGAATATCCGACAATCTGAAAAAGAAAAGTACACATACCATTGCAACTGAACGCGAGTGCCTTTTCATTTTGTAATGACCTACACGAACAGATGTACATGACTTTCAGAGAACTTAGTGATATATAAAAGAGAAAAACAGCATTGCGGAGAAACTTGTCACATTAAACTTGTAATCAAGCATTTCAACAATTGTATATGTTATAAATTGTACTTTATTCACAGCACTTGTGAGGGCCAGCCACATACATAGGTCTAGTTTCAATCTACGGTCCACCTACTTGTCTATAAATATACAGGGGGGTGCAAAAGTAGGTATACAGTTATGAAAAAAGAAAACACGTACAATACTCATTGCATTTATTATACAAACAAATGAATATTGCATATACATGTAATAACAACAAGCACAGCCTCAATCCCTCAGATACTCAAACTGCTTGCCGTCGGTATTCACACTCCTAATCGAGAGCGGAATTAAGCATTATAATCATGTGATACTGTATACCTACTTTTGCACCCCCCCTGTATGTTACACAAGCAGTCATTTCATCAGCAAAAACTTGGGGGAAATGCCTGAAGTGTGTACAATTGAAAAATGGACATTGTGTTGTATTCTTACTGTTTAAAGCCCAGCTGAATGCACACAGTCGTATCAGTGGTATATTTGAAAACATTGCCATGAACTTGAAAAAACCTGGAAAAGAACACATACCACTGCAAATGAGAGTGCGTTTTCGTTGTCATAACGTACAAGGTGATCAAATACAGAACATAGTGCAAAGTAGAAAGTGCACCTACCATTGAAACTGAAAGTGGTTTTCATTTTGTGACGACATACAAGGTGAACAAATACAGAACATAGTGCAAAGTAGAAAGTGCACATACCATTGCAACTGAAAGTGGTTTTCATTTTGTGACGACATACAAGGTGAACAAATACAAATGTTTTCAGAGAACACTGTGATAGTTAAGACAAAAACACTATTGCAGAAGAACTAAAAAATGAAATCAAGCATTTCAACAAGTTAAATTTGTACTTTTAAATCACAGCACCTGTGTTAGGCCAACCACAGACATAGGTCTAGTTTAAAATCCATGGTCCAGCTTTATGTCTGCATGTATTACACAACTATCATTTCATCAGGAAAAAGGGAAAATGCTTGAAGTACGTACAATTTAAGAAATGGACATTGTGTTGTATTCTTACTGTTTAAAGCTTAATGCACACAGTGATATCTGTGGTATATCTATCTGAAAACATTGCCATCTACCTGAAAAAACTGTAAACGAACACATACCACTGCAAATGAAAGCAAGTGTTTTCATTTTGTCATAACGTACAAGGTGAACAATTCAATTCATATTGCTTATAGCCCAGCCGACCACAAGAGCCATATCAGGGCTAACACCACGTCAAAAATAAAAGAACCTGTTTGATAAAAAACATAACCATGCTCACCGTTAACCTTGCAAATCTAAAATGCCATTAAAGAAAAACGCGTAAAATTACATCAGTGAAATCTAGTGATCTCTTGTAAAAAATGGAATATTGCATCAGGAGGGACGTCTCGGAAGAGCTTTAACAAGGTGAACAAATACAGAACGTAGAAGGACAAAAAGAAAGTGCACGTACCATTGCAAGTGAAAGTGGTTTTCATTTTGTGATGACATACAAGGGGAACAAATACAAATGACTTTCAGAGAACACTTCATGATTGGTAAGACAACAGTATTGCGGAGTGTCACATGTGAAGATGTAGGTGACTGGTAGTGTCGAAGCCGACTAGGGAGATCGCCATGATCGTTGCAATCAGTCGGTCGTCTATGAAGAAACCGACTCACCAAAAAAAAAAACAAAAACCCGACTCATCACACTGTGGTTGGAGCCAGAACCAAACCTTCAAAAGCCGGCAGGATTGTACAGCTGTGACCACTGGAAACCACGACCACACAAGGTAGTGATAGGAACATGGCTTTTGTTTTTCTTTTATTGTTTTATTGAAGCCCAGCCGACTGCGCAGAGCCATATCAGGGCAGCGTTACGAAAGGATACAGTCCATGCGCAGTCAAAACCTGATTCTGTCCGTGCGCATGAAACGTGGAGCAAGGGCCGAGTCAAGGCGCATACAAAATAAGACTGGATGGGTCACAGGTGGCGGCCGGTCATAATGGAGTCCAAGTGTGGTCAGTGCAATGAAGTGGTTTGATCTGCTGAACCACACCCACCTGTCATCGATGGGCAAGGACAGATCCTTCACAACCACCCAGGAGGTTTAGAGAACGTAATTGACAACTCGTATCGACTTTCGGCAGTGCAAGAGTGACAGAAAAGAGGAGATGTCTAGCACAGAATTTCCAGAAGGTGGGGACACTATTGATACTAAAATAAAGCCACCAGCATCCACACAGGGATAATTAATGATCCTGGAGAAGAGAGAACCTGGAAAAGGAAATCAAGTTCATATACTGGAATATAAAGTTAATCATTGTGCTTTCAGTTTTATCATATGTAACACTGTTTACAGCCTGGCCAACTGCACAGAGCCATATCAGGGCTATATAACCATCTGTAAACACTGCCATGACCATGAAAAAAAACCCAAAAAGTACACATACCACTGCAAGGGGAAGTGTTTTCATTTGATCATCACATTAAAGGTGAACAAAACTTTCACAGAATGCTTCATGATATCAAAATAGACGGCATTGCATAAAAAACTACAGTAAAATGAAACTTGAATGCTTCATGATATCAAAATAGACGGCATTGCATAAAAACTACAGTAAAATGAAACTTGAATGGTTCAACAATTGTACGTTTTAAATTGTAGCCTACATTTACAGAACATGTGTTGGGCCAACTACAGACATGTTTTAAATCTGTGGTCCTACTACATGGCTATATATCTGTATATCTATATATGTATATCTTTATATGTATACATATATCATATCTACCTATCTATCTTTATATATATTTAAATATATATATATTATATATGTATGTATATATGCAACTGATCATTTCATCAGGAAAAGGGGAAATGCCTGTAGCATGGAATTGTAAGAAATGGACTGTTTTTAACACCGATGAACCTTGAAAAAAAATTGGACAAGAAAAGTACACACATGTATACCCCTGCAACTGAAAGTGACTATTTTCATTTTGTGATGACATAGGCCTAAACGGTGAACCGATACACATGACCTTTTCAGAAAACATGATACAAAGCACAAAAATGTCATCGCAGAAAAACTGAAGTAAAATTAAACTTGAAATCAAGCATTTCAACGAGTTAAAATTGTCCTTTTAATTCACAGTACTTGCGTTGGACCAACCAGACATGCATCTATTTTAAATATTAGTCCAACTACATGATGTATATCAAGACACACAACTTGCTGTTTCATCAGGGGGGAAAGGGCAAAATGCCAGGGTTCATACTGCTTACAGCCCAGCCAACTACTAGAGCCATATCAGGGCTAACACCACGTCAAAAACGACAGCCTAAGATAAACAGTTAAAAACCACGCTCACCATTAACCTTGCAAATCTAAAATACAATTAAAGAAAAACATGTAAAATCGTATCAAGTGAAGTCTATTGATCTCTTGTAAAAACTAAAACTGCATCAGGAGGGACGTCTCGGAAGAGGTTCTTTAAGGAGTCCGCTGTGCAGTGCTTTTGTCTCGCATCATAAAAGTCCCAGCAATCGAGGTGTCTGATGCTCAACGGCTCGTCACACGGTATACACCACGGTGCTTCATTTTTTTTTAAAGGTACGAATGAGTAATATGTTTGACAGGGAAAATACCCATAGCATATCCAATTTATAACATGGCCATTCAAACAGATATTCCCTCCTTTCAGAAGAGTCCCAAGTTATTGTCAGTTACATTTCAAACCTGATCAACTGCTCAAAGCCACATCCAGGACCTCAACCATTTAAAAAATTCATCACTGTCCCTGGAGAAAAGAAAACCTGGAAATTATTGTTTAAAGCCCAGCCGACTGCGCAGAGCCATGTCAGGACTATAACCATCTCAAAATGTACACTATATCTCACTGGAGAAAACATACCTGGAAAAATGAAAAATACACAACGCATTCACGCACATGATCCAAGGATATGCTCCAGGCATCGACTACTCTGTCCAACTTGTCACCAGTGATGTAAACAAATCTAACCTGAATACAAATATAATAGTAAACATAGAACAGGCCTAAATTACTTTTTTTTAAAATACTTTTATCGTTGTTTAAAGCCCAGCTGACTGCGCAGAGCCATATCAGGGCTATAACCGCTTCAAAACGCAAAACTTCAACAGGAAAAAAAAATTAAGTACACATATCAATGCATTCGCGCACATGATCTAAGGACTTGCCCCCGGCGTAGGACATTGTGTCTGATTTATCGCACAGGGGAGATTGAAAAAACACCTGAATACAAATATAAGCATACACATAAAGACACCAAAACATATAAAAACAGGCATAAATTACCTAAAATTGCTTCCACATATCTCACCTCCTTAGAGCCAAAAATGCACTTAATACATGTACCCAATTATCAATCCAAAGAAAAAGCACGTAAGACTTTATCGAAAACATACATGTGAATGGACCATTAAGACAGAAAATGATAGGTAGAAATGACAGAAAGCAAGGCAACAAGGCAGAAACAAAGTGACAGAAAACAGATAATGTCTAGCACAGAATTTCCAGAAGGTGGGGATACTATTTATACTGAAAGAACCCCTGGCAACCCAACTGGGGGCTAAATTACCTAAGACTGCTTACGCACATCACATTTCCTTAATTTAAAACCAAAAATTCACTTAAGACGTGTACCCGGTCATCAATCCTAAGGCAGAAAATGATAGAAATGATAAAAACAAACAAAAAACAAAAAAAAGAGCAAGGGGGAAACAAGAGATAGAAAAGTAAATTTCTAGCACTGAATTTCCAGGTGAGGATAACATTCATACTGAAACAGCCCCTGGCAACATAAAGTTCATATTGCTTATAGCCCAGCCGACTACTGGAGCCACATCAGGGCTAACACCACGTCAAAAACGACAACCTGTTAAGATAGAAGACAACAGTTAAAAACCATGCTCACCGTTAACCTAGCAAATCTAAAATGCAATTAAAGAAAAACACGCAAAAGATCAGGTGAAATCTATTGATCTCTTGTAAAAACTGGAAAATTGCATCAGGAGGTTCTTTAAGGAATCCACCGTGTAGTGCTTTTGTCTCACATTGTACAAGTAGCTGCTGGCATCCCCACAGATGAAAAAACTGAAAAAGAAATGTACACACAACACTGCAATTAAAACCATTTTCATTTTGTCAGAATACAGGATTTTTTCCCGAGAAAATGATACGGTATTAAACTCAAAAAGATGGTGGTGTGGAGAAAAACAGAACATGAAATCAATTTCAACCGTTAAGACCCTTAAAAAGACGCATTTTGACAATTTTTACTCCCACACGCTGTGCAACTGCAACTTTTTGGCTCCCTCACCCTATTCACCAGCTTTCCTGCAGTAAATCTGGTGGATAGGGCGAGAGTCAAAGGGTTACGTTTTTGCTTTGCTAGCTGGTTGATGCAGGATGCTGGTAGACTGGGTGCGTTAATCAAAAGACTTCTGTTGTGTGGCCACAATCAACACTGATTATTTTGCCACAGGGTAGAGCAGGGGGTTCACGAACCGGCTGCCTGACTTTAAAAAAAAAAGCTCCTCACATTCACACATTCCCTGCCCACTAACTGGATCAGAGAAGTGACGGGTAGGCATCCTAATGATGGCCCCCAGCACCCCCAGCCGCAGCGGCCCTCCTACCAGCACACCCCCTACCCACTACCTACCTGACCAAGCACTCTCACATTCATACAGGAGAGTTTGTGCTTGGGTTTTACTCCTGAAGTTTCGCAGTAGCGAGACTGTCAGCACTGAGGTGGGAGGTGACCGTTTTTAAAACTGTCAGGGGAGTCTGCCTCTACAATGTGTGCTGGGAGTTCATCCCACTCACGGATGGCTCGGGGGAAGAATGAGACGTAGGTCCGTTTTAAATCTTATACGTCATGGAAATACAAAGTCTGGAGTATATTCACGCAAAACTGGCCATTTCACCAGGGGAAATGCCTACAGCATGTACAAAACAAAAACAAAAAAGCAAATAAAAAAACTGCATACAGACCGTGCACATAAGCTATTGTTTAAAGCCCAGCCGACTGTGTAGAGCCATATCAGGGCTATAACCAGTTCAAAACACACAATACTTCTACATGAAGAAAACAACCAAAACGAAAGTACAGATATCAATGCATACGCGCACATAATCTAAGGAAATGCCTCCGGTGTTGACCATTGTCCAATTTATCGCACACGGGGTTTAAAAAACATACCTGAATACAAATTTAAACATAACACTAACATATATAAAAACAGGCCTAATTTACTTGGAAGTGCTTCCACATATCTCATCTACCTAGAGCTAAAAATGCACTTAGTAGGCCTACATGTACCAATTATCAATCCTAAGATAAAGTAGTGAGACTTTATCGAACACATACAGGCGAATGGACCACAAGACAAAATGATAGGAAGAAATGGCAGAAAGCAAAGAAGGAAGAAGGCAGAAACAAAGAGAGTGACAGAACTGAGAAATGTCTATCACAAAATTTCCAGAGAATGGGGATACTGTTTATACTGAAAGAGTCCCCGGCATCCCCGGGGGGGCAGGGGGGGGGGGGTACACGTTATTGCAATTAAAAATTATAACGTCATTTGTCTTCAGTTTGTCAATATATAAATACTATTATTATTACTAATCATTGCAATAAAAGTTACATTATCTGTTTGCAGTTTGTCAATATGTATAACATACTATAGTCCAAGTTCATATTGCAAATAGCCCAGCCGACTACTACAGCCATATCAGGGCTAACACCACGTTAAAACAACTCCCAAGTTCATATTGCTTATAGCCCAGCCGACTACTACAGCCATATCAGGGCTAACACCACGTTAAAACACCCAAGTTCATATTGCAAATAGCCCAGCCGACTACTACAGCCATATCAGGGCTAACACCACGTTAAAACACCCAAGTTCATGTTGCTTATAGCCCAGCCGACTACTACAGCCATATCAGGGCTAACACCACATCAAAAACAACCACCAAGTTAAGATAACAGTTAAAAACCATGCTCACCGTTAACCTTGCAAGTCTAAAATACAATGTCATACTCGTGTAAAATCACATCAAGTGAAATCTACTGATCTTTTGTAAAAAGTGGAAAATTGCACCGGGAGTGATGTCTTGGAAGAGGTGACGACCCTGAAAAAAGGAAACATGGAAAAGTCAAGTCCACATTACAATTAAAATCTACATCGTCATTTTGACAAATTGTAGCAGTCCACCACGTTGGTTTTACTAAATCCATTAGTCATGACCCAAGAAGAAATAGACCAGTTGGGTTTAACTGACTACTGCCCAAAGAGAAGACACAAGAAGGGGCCCAGACCCAAAATCACTGGTTGTGCCATTAAGAAGGACGTCGGAGACCGCCATGCTCCATGGTACCCCCCAAGCTCACCCCTGATGAGAGTACTGAGAAGAGGATGCTGGCAGAGGCCCTGAAGATAGGGATAAAATTTATCATGAAGCATCAAGTGTACCAATTTGGCGAGGATGTCAAGAGGCAGAGGAAGGGAGGTCCTACAGGGCTTGAGCTTACTGGCGAGTTGGCGAGAGTTTTCATGACGTGGTGGGATGGCGAGTTGATGCGGAGAGTGAGTGAGGAAGGGTTAAAGGTGTTAATGTACAGACGCTATGTGGATGACATTAACTTGATTATGGAAACTCCTGACGGGAAGTTGAAGTTCCAGGATGGCAAAGTGGTGAGGAGTGAGGGTTTTAGTAACCTAGAGAGAGATATGCATGCCATAGAGCTAGTGAGGAGCATAGGGAACAATATCCATGAGTCTATCCAGCTTGAGGTAGACTGTCCCTCGTTGCATGACGACAAAAAGCTTCCACTTCTCGACGTGAAAATGTAGGTGGAGTGTACAGAAGATGAAGACGGTGAGAAATGGAACAGGGTGCTACATGTCTTCTATTACAAAGACGTTGCCACTAGATCGGTGGTCAGTGCGCGTTCGTCCCTCCCTGGGTCTGCAAAGAGAACTGTCCTTACACAGGAGGTGCTACGAATCCTTCTCCGTTGTAGCCCTGAACTCACCTGGGAGGTGACCAAGAGTTACGTGGAGGATTATATGCTCCGCCTCCAACATTCTGGCTACAATCAGCGTTTCAGAGCTGAGGTGACAAGTTCAGCAATCCACGCGTACAAGAAGCTTATAGCTATGGACACTAGTGGCGAGCAACCCCTGTACAGGCCCAAGGCATGGAAGAAGAAAGAGAAGAATAGGAGAGAGAAGAAAAGGTAACTGGTTCAAGAGGGAGGTGACTCCCGTTTTATTTGTGCCGGCTACTCCCAAATCAGAATTAAAGAAGAGGTATGAGAGTGTGATAGGTATATCAGGGTTTAAGTTTAAAGTGGTGGAACGGCCTGGTAGGAGTGTGAAGAGCTTAGTGCAAAAGTCAAACCTTCAAGAAGAGTGAGTGCGATGACAAAAAGAGGTGTATGGTATGTAGTGGTGGAAATTCGAAAGGACAGTGTCGTAGAGAGAATGTAGAATATAAGATTAGTTGTAGTGCGTGCGAGTGTGTATATCTAGGAGAGACTGGGAGAAGTGCGAACAGCCGGGGGCGTGGCCACATGAAAGATCACAATAACAGACACAAAGATTCTGTGTTATGGAGACACACATCCAGACACCACAGAAATGACGTCACTCCACCACAGAACACCATGGCTGTGACGTCGACACACAACACGGCCCTTTCAAGACAGGTGAGCGAGGCTGTTAACATCGACAACTATGAACCAAGAGCGAAACTCATGAATTCCAAACTCGAGTTTGGACACAACAAACGGATACGAGTTTCGCTCACAGCTGCCTCGCTTCCCTCTCAGCAGTAACACAGTCAGTCGCTGATGAGGCCGGGTTACGGCGACAGCGCTACGACAAAGTAAGTGTGAACAACAAAAACAATGGTGCATACATACGTGTAGGTGATATAGGTAATAATGACTAATGGATACATCATCATTTGTCTTTTAAGTTTGCCAATATACAATGTAGGCCTACTATAATCATTACTAATCATTGCAATTAAACGTTATAACGTCATTTGTCTTTCCAGTCTGTCAATATATTACATACTATAAACATTAGTATTAATGTTTATAGCTCAGTCCACTGCACCAAGCCATTTCAAAGTTATAACATCTAAACACACCGATTACCCTGGAAGAAAAGAACCTGAAAAATAAAGCTAAGCTGCAATTACAGTTAAAACATTGTGTTCATTTTGTCATGATATATTATTACTATTATTGTTATTAATTTTGAAAACCCAGCCATTATTTGTCATTTTTGCTTAAATTAAAACCCAGCCGACTGCGTAGAGCGATTTCAGGGTTATAATAATTTCAAAACGTACAGGCCTACAATACTTCAACAGGAAAAAATAGCAAAAGAAAAAGCACACACACAGTGCATTTGCACCAACACTAAAACAAAAACATACATGTATACACTAAAGACGCTAAAACATACATTAACATACATATATACATGTACACATACATATACATACATACACATGCATACATACATACATGCCGTAAATTAGGCGATATATATATATATACACATACACACACATATATATATATATATATACTACACGTCATTATTGAAGGGCCAGGAACGTTTTTGAGTCAATTTTTGAAAGGAGAAATAACCTATTTTCTCTTACTCTTTTCTCCAATTCGTTGCCGTAACTGAATGGATAAGAGCTCAGACAACATTGCAGTTTCCTTTTGGCACGTGTTTGGGGATTTGCCGATTTGCAATGGGCGGCCCAAGGAAGACAATTTCCACACGAAATTGTCGAATCTTCAGCAGGGTCTCTCTGACGACGCAGGCAAGGTAGCGACAAAATTCGCTTTGCACGTGCAAGGCAAGCCCTTTTTGAACACTACTCCAGCCAAAGTTGCCCGCAGACGAGGATAAAAAGGACCCGTTCTTGGTTCGTTTTAACCATGCTTGCAAGACGACGGATGACGGATGAGCAGCGGGGAAAAACCTCTCGCTCTGCTTGATGAAGGCCTAGCGCAGCGGGAAGTTGCTAGACGACTTGAAGTGTCGCATTCCACAATCCAGAGACTGCTGGAGCGCTTCAATGAGACTGGAGCAGTCCAGGAAAGGCGTCACACGGGTCGACACAGAGTAACGACAAGACAGCAAGACCACTACCCTGCCCTCTCCGTCCTGAGGGAAATGGCATCCACTGCGGTGACCTTGAGGGGTCAGCTGAGGGACGCAACAGGTGCTAACATCAGCTGCAGCACGGTGAGAAGACGGCTACATGAGGCAAACTTGAGGTCACGGAGACCGGCCGTCCGACCCGTGCCGTCACCTGTCAACAGAGTGCGCCGCATGACCTGGGCCAGGGAGCACGTGACCTGGACAAGGCAACAGTGGGCCCGGGTCTTGTTTTCGGATGAGTCCAGGTTCACCCTGACCTTTAACGATGGCCGGGCTCGGGTGTGGCGACGTCAAGGGGAGAGGTTCACTGACGCCACTGTCCAAGAGCATAACCGGTACGGCGGCGGGTCGGTGATGGTGTGGGGTGGCATGAGCCGTGGTACCCGGACCCCTCTGCTCCCCATTGACGGCATCATGAACGGGGTCCGGTACCGGGACGAGGTTCTGGCGGCCGTGGCACTGCCTGCGCTTGTGGACCTTGGTCAAGGCGCCATCTTCCAGGACGACAATGCACCTGCGCATCGAGCACGCCTTGTGACCGACTTCCTGGAGCAGCATGAAGTCGTCCGTATGGCCTGGCCAGCGTGCTCACCTGACCTGAACCCAATTGAACACCTCTGGGATGTGCTCGGGAGGCACATCAGGGACAACCACCCCCCACCGGGCACCCTGGCCAGGCTGGTCGACATCCTGCAGATCGAGTGGGCGGCCATCCCTCAAGAGAAACACTCCGTACCCTTGTGGGGTATGATGCATCGGCGCTGTGAAGCATGCATCCAGGCTCGGGGCGGACACACGCGATATTGAAAACAGATTGGCCAAATCTGACACTTTCTGTTTTTTGAAAAGGGGGGGATGTTCCTTTAAATGCATGTGCTGTTCACTAATGGGTCATTGTGCTAATTTCTTTTTCCAAAACAGGTGTGGAAATGATGAAATAAAACATAGAATCAATTCTAAACATTGTCAATTATTTCAACTTAAAATTAGAGAGGAAGGAAGAAGTGGCCCTTAAATTATGATTAGGAGTATATGTATATGTATATCTTTATATGTATACATATATCATATCTACCTATCTATCTTTATATATATTTAAATATATATATATTATATATGTATGTATATTACGCAACTGATCATTTCATCAGGAAAAGGGGAAAATGCCTGTAGCATGCAATTGTATAAAAATGGACTGTTTTAAACACCGATGAACCTGAAAAAAATATTGGGCAAAAAAAGTACACACATGTATACCCCTGCAACTGAAAGTGACTATTTTCATTTTGTGATGACATAGGCCTAAACAGTGAACGATACACATGACCTTTTCAGAAAACACGTCACGATACAAAGCACAAAAATGGCATCGCAAAAAAACAAGTAAAATTAAACTTGAAATCAAGCGTTTCAACGAGTTAAAACTGTCCTTTCAATTCACAGTACTTGTGTCGGACCAACCAGTCATGCATCTATTTTAAATAGTCCAACTACATGATGTATATTAAGACACACAACTTGCTGTTTCATCAGGGGGAAAGGGCAAAATGCCAGGGTTCATATCGCTTACAGCCCAGCCAACTACTAGAGCCATATCAGGGCTAACACCACGTCAAAAACGACAGCCTAAGATAAACAGTTAAAAACCACGCTCACCGTTAACCTTGCAAGTCTAAAATGCAATTAAAGAAAAACATGTAAAATCGTATCAAGTGAAGTCTACTGATCTCTTGTAAAAACTAAAAATTGCATCAGGAGGGACGTCTCGTGAGAGGTTCTTTAAGGAGTCCACCGTGTAGTGCTTTTGTCTCACATCGTACAAGTCCCAGCAATCGAGGTGATGTCCGATGCTCAACGGCTGTCACACGGTATACACCACGGTGCTTCATTTTTTTTAAAAGGTACGAATGAGTAATGTTTGACAGGGAAAATGCCCATAGCATATCCAATTTATAACATGGCTATTCAAACAGATATTCCCTCCTTTCAGAAGAGTCCCAAGTTATTGTTAGTTACATTTCAAACCTGATCAACTCCACAAAGCCACATCCAGGACCTCAACCATTCAAAAAAATTCATCACTGTCCTTGGAGAAAAGAAAACCTGATAATTATTGTTTAAAGCCCAGCCGACTGTGCAGAGCCATATCAGGACTATAACCATCTCAAAATGTACACTATATCTCACTGGAGAAAACATACCTGGAAAAATGAAATTAAATACACAACGCATTCACGCACATGATCCAAGGATATGCTCCAGGCATCGACTACTCCGTCCAACTTGTCACCAGTGATGTAAACAAATCTAACCTGAATACAAATATGATAGTAAAACAGAACAGGCCTAAATTTTTATTTTATTTTTTTTTTACTTTTATCGTTGTTTTAATTAAAGCCCAGCTGACTGCGCAGAGCCATATCGGGGGTATAACCGCTTGAAAACACACAAAACTTCAACAGGAAAACAATTAAGTACACACATCAATGCATTCGCGCACATGATCTAAGGACATGCCCCCGGCGTAGGACCATTCTGTCCGATTTATCGCACAGGGGAATTGAAAAAACACCCGAATACAAATATAAGCATACATAAGGACACCAAAACATAAAAACAGGCATAAATTACCTAAAATTCCTTCCACATATCTCATCTCCTTAGAGCCAAAAATGCACTTAATACATGTACCCAATTATCAATCCAAAGAAAAAGCACGTATGACTTTATCGAAAAAATACAGATGAATGGACCATTAAGGCAGAAAATGATAGGTAGAAATGACAAAGCAAGGCAACAAGGCAGAAACAAAGTGACAGAAAACAGATAATGTCTAGCACAGAATTTCCAGAAGGTGGGGATACTATTTATACTGAAAGAACCCCTGGCAACCCAACTGGGGGGCTAAATTACCTAAGACTGCTTACGCACATCACATTTCCTTAATTTAAAACCAAAAATTCACTTAAGACGTGTACCCGGTCATCAATCCTAAGGCAGAAAATGATAGAAATGATAAACACAACAAAGCAAAAACCAAAAAAGAAAGAAAGAAAAAAAAAGAGCAAGGGGGAAACAAGTGATAGAAAAGTAAATTTCTAGCACCGAATTTCCAGGTGAGGATAACATTCATACTGAAAGAGCCCCTGGCAACATAAAGTTCATATTGCTTATAGCCCAGCCGACTACTGGAGCCACATCAGGGCTAACACCACGTCAAAAACGACAACCCGTTAAGATAAAAGACAACAGTTAAAAACCATGCTCACCGTCAACCTTGCAAATCTAAAATGCAATTAAAGAAAATCAAGCAAAAGATCAGGTGAAATCTATTGATCTCTTGTAAAAACTGGAAAATTGCATCAGGAGGTTCTTTAAGGATTCCACCGTGTAGTGCTTTTGTCTCACATTGTACAAGTAGCCGCTGGCATCCCCACAGATGAAAAAACTGAATAAGAAATGTACACACAACACCGCAATTAAAACCATTTTCATTTTGTCAGAATACAGGATTTTTTCCCGAGAAAATGATACGGTACTAAACTCAAAAAGATGGTGGTGTGGAGAAAAACAGAACATGAAATCAGTTTCAACCATTAAGACCCTTAAAAAGACGCATTTCGACAATTTTTACTCCCACACGCTCTCCAACTGCAACTTTTTGGCTCCCTCACCCTATTCACCAGCTTTCCTGTAGTAAATCTGGTGGATAGGGCGAGAGTCAAAGGGTTACGTTTTTGATTTGTTAGCGTGGTTGATGCAGGATGCTGGTGGACTGGGTGCGGTAATCAAAAAGACATCTGTTGTGTGGCCACAATCAACACTGATTATTTTGCCACAGGGTAGAACAGGGGGTTCACGAACCGGCTGCCTGACTTTAAGAAAAAAAAAAAAAGCTCCTCACATTCACACATTCCCTGCCCACTAACTGGATCAGAGAAGTGACGGGTAGGCATCCTAATGATGGCCCCCAGCATCCCCCGCCGCAGCGGCCCTCCTACCAGCACACCCCCTACCCACTACCTACCTGACCAAGCACTCTCACATTCATACAGAGTTTGTGCTTGGGTTTACTCCTGAAGTTTCGAAGTAGCGAGACTGTCAGCACTGAGGTGGGAGGTGACAGTTTTTAAAACTGTCGGGGGAGTCTGCCTCTACAATGTGTGCTGGGAGTTCATCCCACTCACGGATGGCTCGGGGAAGAATGAGACGTAGGTCTGTTTTAAATCTTATACGTCATGGAAATACAAAGTCTGGAGTATATTCACGCAAAACTAGCCATTTCACCAGCGGAAATGCCTACAGCATGTACAAAACAAAAACAAAAAAGCAAATAAAAAAACCTGCATACAGACCGTGCACATAAGCTATTGTTTAAAGCCCAGCCGACTGTAGAGCCATATCAGGGCTATAACCAGTTCAAAACACACAATACTTCTACATGAAGAAAACCAAAACGAAAGTACAGATATCAATGCATACGCGCACATAATCTAAGGAAATGCCTCCGGTGTTGACCATTGTCCAATTTATCGCACACTGGATTTAAAAAACATACCTGAATACAAATTTAAACATAACACTAACATATATAAAAACAGGCCTAAATTACTTGGAAGTGCTTCCACATATCTCATCTACCTAGAGCTAAAAATGCACTTAGTAGGCCTACATGTACCAATTATCAATCCCAAGATAAAGTAGTAAGACTTTATCGAACACATACAGGTGAATGGATCACAAGACAAAATGATATGAAGAAATGGCAGAAAGCAAAGAAGGAAGAAGGCAGAAACAAAGAGTGACAGAAAAAAGAAATGTCTATCACAGAATTTCCAGAGAATGGGGACACTGTTTATACTGAAAGAGTCCCCGGCATCCCCGGGGGGCAGGGGGGGGGGGGTGTACACGTTATTGCAATTAAAAATTATAACGTCATTTGTCTTCAGTTTGTCAATATATAAATATTATTACTAATCATTGCAATAATAGTTACATTATCTGTTTGCAGTTTGTCAATATGTAACATACTATAGTCCAAGTTCATATTGCAAATAGCCCAGCCGACTACTACAGCCATATCAGGGCTAACACCACGTTAAAACAACTGCCAAGTTCATATTGCTTAAAGCCCAGCCGACTACTACAGCCATATCAGGCTAACACCACATCAAAAACAACCACCAAGTTAAGATAACAGTTAAAAACCATGCTCACCGTTAACCTTGCAAGTCTAAAATACAATGTCATACTCGTGTAAAATCACATCAAGTGAAATCTACTGATCTTTTGTAAAAAGTGGAAAATTGCACCGGGAGTGATGTCTTGGAAGAGGTGACGACCCTGAAAAAAGGAAACATGGAAAAGTCAAGTCCACATTACAATTAAAATCTACATCGTCATTTTGACAAATTATAGCAGTCCACCACGTTGGTTTTACTAAATCCATTAGTCATGACCCAAGAAGAAATAGACCAGTTGGGTTTAACTGACTACTGCCCAAAGAGAAGACACAAGAAGGGGCCCAGACCCAAAATCACTGGTTGTGCCATTAAGAAGGACGTCGGAGACCGCCATGCTCCATGGTACCCCCCAAGCTCACCCCTGATGAGAGTACTGAGAAGAGGATGCTGGCAGAGGCCCTGAAGATAGGGATAAAATTTATCATGAAGCATCACGTGTACCAATTTGGCGAGGATGTCAAGAGGCAGAGGAAGGGAGGTCCTATAGGGCTTGAGCTTACTGGCGAGTTGGCGAGAGTTTTCATGACGTGGTGGGATGGCGAGTTGATGCGGAGAGTGAGTGAGGAAGGGTTAAAGGTGTTAATGTACAGACGCTATGTGGATGACATTAACTTGATTATGGAAACTCCTGACGGGAAGTTGAAGTTCCAGGATGGCAAAGTGGTGAGGAGTGAGGGTTTTAGTAACCTAGAGAGAGATATGCATGCCATAGAGCTAGTGAGGAGCATAGGGAACAATATCCATGAGTCTATCCAGCTTGAGGTAGACTGTCCCTCGTTGCATGACGACAAAAAGCTTCCACTTCTCGACGTGAAGATGTGGGTGGAGTGTACAGAAGATGAAGACGGGTGAGAAATGGAACAGGGTGCTACATGTCTTCTATTACAAAGACGTTGCCATTAGATCGGTGGTCAGTGCGCGTTCGTCCCTCCCGGGGTCTGCAAAGAGAACTGTCCTTACACAGGAGGTGCTACGAATCCTCCGTTGTAGCCCTGAACTCACCTGGGAGGTGACCAAGAGTTACGTGGAGGATTATATGCTCCACCTCCAACACTCTGGCTACAATCAGCGTTTCAGAGCTGAGGTGACAAGTTCAGCAATCCACACGTACAAGAAGCTTATAGCTATGGACACTAGTGGCGAGCAACCCCTGTACAGGCCCAAGGCATGGAAGAAGAAAGAGAGAAGAATAGGAGAGAGAAGAAAAGGTAACTATTTCAAGAGGGGAGGTGACTCCCGTTCTATTTGTGCCGGCTACTCCCAAATCAGAATTAAAGAAGAGGTATGAGAGTGTGATAGGTATATCAGGGTTCAAGTTTAAAGTGGTGGAACGGTCTGGTAGGAGTGTGAAGAGCTTAGTGCAAAAGTCAAACCATTTCAAGAAGAGTGAGTGCGATGACAAAAAGAGGTGTATGGTATGTAGTGGTGGAAATTCGAAAGGACAGTGTCGTAGAGAGAATGTAGAATATAAGATTAGTTGAACAAAACTTTTTTCAGAGAATGCTTCATGATATAAAAATAGATGGCATTGCATAAAAACTACAGTAAAATGAAACTTGAATGCTTCAACAATTGTACATTTTAAATTGTAGCCTACATTTACAGAACATGTGTTGGGACAACTACAGACATTTGTTTTAAATCTGTGGTCCTACTACATAGCTATATATCTGTATATCTATATATGTATATCTTTATATGTATACATATATCATATCTACCTATCTATCTTTATATATATTTAAATATATATATATATTATATATGTATGTATATATGCAACTGATCATTTCATCAGGAAAAGGGGAAATGCCTGTAGCATGCAATTTTATAAAAATGGACTGTTTTTAACACCGATGAACCTGGAAAAAAAATTGGACAAGAAAAGTACACACATGTATACCCCTGCAACTGAAAGTGACTATTTTCATTTTGTGATGACATAGGCCTAAACGGTGAACCGATACACATGACCTTTTCAGAAAACACATGATACAAAGCACAAAAATGTCATCGCAGAAAAACTGAAGTAAAATTAAACTTGAAATCAAGCATTTCAACGAGTTAAAATTGTCCTTTTAATTCACAGTACTTGCGTTGGACCAACCAGACATGCATCTATTTTAAATATTAGGCCAACTACATGATGTATATTAAGACAACTTGCTGTTTCATCAGGGGAAAAAGGGCAAAATGCCAGGGTTCATATCGCTTATAGCCCAGCCGACTAAAAAAACAGTTAAAAACCATGCTCACCGTTAACCTTGCAAATCTAAAATGCAATTAAAGAAAAACATGTCAAATCGTATCAAGTGAAGTCTACTGATCTCTTGTAAAAACTAAAATTGCATCAGAGGGACGTCTCGTGAGAGGTTCTTTAAGGAGTCTGCCGTGTAGTGCTTTTGTTTCACATCGTACAAGTCCCAGCAATCGAGGAGGAGGTGTCTGACGCTCAGCAGCTCGTCACATGGTAGGGCCTATACACCAGGGTGCTTTTTTTTTTTTAAAAGGTACGAATGAGCAATATGTTTGACAGGGAAAATGCCTATAGCATATGCAATTTATAACATGGCCATTCAAACAGACAATCCCTCCTTTCAGAAAAGTCCCAAGTTATTATTGTTAGTTACATTTCAAATCTGATCAACTGCACAAAGCCACATCAGGACCTCAACCATTCAAAAAAATTCATCACTGTCCCTGGAGAAAAGAAAACCTGGTAATTATTGTTTAAAGCCCAGCCGACTGTGCAGAGCCATATCAGGACTAACCATCTCAAAGTACACCATATCTCACTGGAGAAAACATACCTGGAAAAATTATAAATACACAACGCATTCACGCACATGATCCAAGGATATGCTCCAGGCATTGACTACTCCGTCCAACTCGTCACCAGTGATGTGAACAAATCTAACCTGAATACAAATATGATAGTAAAACAGAACAGGCCTAAATTTTTTTTTTTTAAAACTTTTATCGTTTAAAGCCCAGCTGACTGCGCAGAGCCATATCAGGGCTATAACCGCTTCAAAACACACAAAACTTCATCAGGAAAAAAAAATTAAGTACACATATCAATGCATTCGCGCACATGATCTAAGGACATGCCCCCAGCGTAGGACATTGTGTCTGATTTATCGCACAGGGGAGATTGAAAAAACATCTGAATACAAATATAAGCATACATAAGGACACCATAACAAAACGGGCATAAATTACCTAAAATTGCTTCCGCATATCTCACCTCCTTAGAGCCAAATATGCACTTAATACATGTACCCAATTATCAATCCAAAGAAAAAGTAATAAGACTTTATCGAAAAAATACAGGTGAATGGACCATTAAGGCAGAAAATGATAGGTAGAAATGACAAAGCAAGGCAACAAGACAAACAAAGAGTGACAGAAAACAGGAAATTTCTAGCACAGAATTTCCAGAAAGTGGGGATACTATTTATACTGAAAGAGCCCCCCGGCAACCCAACTGGGGGGCTAAATTACCTAAGACTGCTTACGCACATAACATTTCCTTAATTTAAAACCAAAAATGCACTGAAGACGTGAACCCGGTCATCAATCCTAAGGCAGAAAATGATAGAAATGATAAAAACAAACAAAAAACAAAAAAAAGAGCAAGGGGGAAACAAGTGATAGAAAAGTAAATTTCTAGCACTGAATTTCCAGGTGAGGATAACATTCATGCTGAAAGAGCCCCTGGCATCAAGTTCACATTGCTTATAGCCCAGCCGACTATTGGAGCCATATCAGGGCTAACACCACGTCAAAAACGACAACCTGTTAAGATAAAAGACAACAGTTAAAAACCATGCTCACCGTTAATCTTGCGAATCTAAAGAAAAACACGCAAAATCACATCGGGTGAAATCTGATCTCTTGTAGAAACTGGAAAATTGCATCAGGTGGGGGCGTCTCGGAAGTGATTCTTTTAACCCTTTGACTCCCACACCCTGTACACAAGTGTCCTGCGTTGTCCATTATACTGTCAAAGCAAAAAATTAACCCTTTGTCTGCCTTACTCTTTCCACCACATTTCTGCAGGAAGCTGGTGGAAACGGTGAGGGGGTCGAAGAGTTCAGTTTTTGCAGTTGGTGGATAGGGCGCGGGAGTCAAAGGGTTAAGGAATCCGCAGTGTAGTGCTTTTGCCTCACATTGTACAAGTAGCCGCTGGCATCCTCACAGATGAAAAAACTGAAAAAGAAATGTACACACAACACCGCAATTAAAACCATTTTCATTTTGTCAGAATACAGGATTTGTTTTCAGAGAAAATGATATGGTATTAAACTCAAAAAGATGGCATTATGGAGAAACATGAAACAGAACCTGAAATCAGTTTCAACCATTAAGACCCTTAAAAAGACACTGACCATTTTTACTCCCACATGCTCTCCAACTGCAACTTTTTGGCTCCCTCACCCTATTCAGCTTTCCTGCAGTAAATCTGGTGGATAGGGCGAGAGTGAAAATGTTACGTGTTTGCTTTGCTAGCGTGGTTGACGATGCAGGATGCTGGTGGACAGGGTGCGGTAATCAAAACGGTTAATTCACAGCTCTTGTGTCGTGCCAACCATAGACATAGGTCTGTTTTAAATCTTATACATCATGGAAATATAAAGTTTGGAGTATATTCAGGCAAAACTCGCTATTTTACCAGGGGAAATACATACAGCATGTACAAAAAAATATGCATACAGACCATGAAGATAAGCTATTATTGTTTAAATCCCAGCCGACTGTGTAGAGCCATATCAGGGCTATAACCAGTTCAAAACACACAATACTTCTACATGAAAAAACAAACAAACGAAAGTACAGATATCAATGCATTCGCGCACATAATCTAAGGAAATGCCTCCGGCGTTGACCATTCTGTCCAATTTATCGCACACGGTATTCAAAAAACATACCTGAATACAAATTTAAACATAACACTAACATATAAAAAAAATGCCTAAATTACTTGGAAGTGCTTCCGCATAATCTCATCTACCTAGAGCTTAAAATGCACTTAATACATGCAGGCTACCAATTACCAATCGTAAGAGAAAGATGTTAGACTTTATCAAACAGGTGAAAGAACGAGCAAGGCAGAAAATGGTCAGGAGAAATGACAAAGCAAAGGAGGAAGAAAGAGTGACAGAAAAGACATTTCTGGCACAGAATTTCCAGAAGGTGGGGATACTACTTATACCGAAAGAGCCCCCTGCATCCCCACGGGGGAAAGCATACGGACCATGCACATATGCATAATAATTGCAATTATATGACATATCATAGTAAAACTATTGTTTAAAAACCCAGACAACGTCCCATTAGAATGATGATTTGTTAATCATTAGTATTAGCATCACTATCATTATTATCTCTATTATGTAAAGGCCAGCCAACGCACAGAACCATATCAGGACTATAACCATATGAAAATATAACTCCTTGTTATTGTTTAAAGCCCAGCTGACTGCGTACAGCCATATCAGAACTATGCCCAGTTCAAAACAATACTTCAACCGGAAAAAAAAGCAAATTAAACATATCCAATGCATTCGTGTAGATGATCTAAGGAGATGCCCTTGACGTTGTCCACTCCGTCCAATTTATCGCACAAGGGATTTAAAAAACACACCTGAAAATTTAAACATAACTATGGACACTAAAACATGAAAACAGTTATAACTAAAATTGCTTCCGCATATTTCCAAACAGCCAAAAATGCGCTTAATACATGTACCGTTATCAAACCCTAAGAAAAAGTACATAAGACTTTATCAAACACGCACAGGTGAATGGACCACAAGACAAAATGATAGGAAGAAATGACAGAAAACAAAGGAACAAGGCAGAAACAAAGAGAGTGACAGAAAAGAAAATTTCTAGCACAGAATTTCCAGAAGGTGGGGATACTGTTTATACTGAAAGAGCCCCCGGTATCCCCACGGGGGGGGAAATGTACACATTATTGCAATTATAAGTTATAACGTCATTTGTCCTCAGTTTGTCAATATATAACATTATTATCATTACTAATCATTGCAATAAAAGTTACATTATCTGTTTTCGGTTTGTCATTATGTAATGTACTATAATCCAGGTCCAAGTTCATATTGCTTATAGCCCAGCCGACTACTACAGCCATATCAGGGCTAACACGTCAAAAACAACCACCAAGTTAAGATTAAAAACAAAAACCATGCTCACCGTTAACCTTGCAAGTCTAAAATGCAACTAAAACCATATTCGTGTGTAAAATCATATGGGGTGAAATCTACCGATCTCTTGTAAAAACCGGAAAATTGCATCAGGAGTGACGTCTTGGAAGACTTGACGACCCTGAAAAAAGGAAACATGGAAAAGGAAAGTACACACATTACAATTAAAAGCTACATCGTCATTTGTCTTTTCAGTTTGTCAATAACATAGGCCTATAATCATTACTACCCATTGCACTTAAAAAGTTATATCATTTGTCTTTTCAGTTGTCAGTATTCACATACTATAAATATTACTAACGTCTAAAGCTCAGCCCACTGCACTAAGCCATATCAACTTATAACCATCTCAAAAACATCTAAACACAGACTATCCTGGAAGCAAAAACCTGAAAAATAAAGTTGCATATGCTACAATTAAAAGTTAAAACATTTTCTGTTTTCGTATTGTCATAATATATTGTGTGCCATTATTAGTATTATTGTAACCGTTAATTTTTAAAACCCAGCCATCGCTTTGTTACTTTTGTTTCAAGCCCAGTCGACTACATAGCCATTTCAGGGTTATAATCACTTCAAAACGTATACTTCAACAGGAAAAAATAGCAAAAGAAAAAGCACTCAGTTCATTTGCACCGACACTAAAACAAACATACTATGTATACACTAAAGACGCTAAACATACATTAACATATATATACATATACATGCATACGCATGCCTACAGACATACAAGACGTGAGTTTGGCGTTTATATATATATATATATATATATATATATATATATATATATATATATATATACACACACATATATATATATATTTATCCATTAAAGTGCCCTGAGGAAGGCTGAAAAGCGGAAAACTCGGACTTGTATCAGAGCACTTTTCTCTTTTTTAACTGAATGATATATACATACATATATATATATATATATATATATATATATATATATATATATATATATATATATATATATATATATAATTATAATATATATATAATATATATATATATATATATATATATATAGGCCTACATATATATATATATACACATTATATATATATATCTCTCTCTAGAACAGCTTCTATACATTTTCTAAGAGCCAAACATGCACTTAAAAATTAATGTACTCTATCTTAAGAGAAAGTGGTCAAGTTCTATGAACACATACAGGTGAATGGACCATCAAAGCAATAACTGATGAAGTTACATCATTTTTGTGCTTTCAGTTTATCATACTTGACATTATTTAAAGCCCAGCAACTGCACACAGCCATTCAGGGCTATAACCATCTGTAAACATTGCAATGACCATGAAAAAAACCTGAAAAAGAAAAGTACTCATACCACTGCAAGTGGAAGTGTTTTCATTTGATCATTACATTAAAGGTGAACAAAATATTTTCAGAGAATGCTTCATGATATAAAAATAGACGGCATTGCATAAAAACTACAGTAAAATGGAAATTGAATGCTTCAACAATTGTATGTTTTTAAATTGTAACCTACATTTACAGCACATGTCGGGCCAACCAGACATTTGTTTTAAATCTATGGTCCTACTACATGGCTATCTATCTGTATATCTATATGTATATATATCTTTATATGTATGTATATATATATATATGTATATCATATCTACCTATCTATTATGTATGTATGTAATATATATATATATATATATATATATATATATATATATATATATATATATATATATATATATATATATATATATAGGGGGGTGCAAAAGTAGGTATACAGTTATGAAAAAAGAAAACACGTACAATACTCATTGCATTTATTATACAAAACAAATGAATATTGCATATACATGTAATAACAAGCACAGCCTTAATCCCTCAGATACTCAAACTGCTTGCCGTCGGTATTCACTCCTCTAATCGAGAGCGGAATTAAGCATTATAATAATGTGGTACTGTATACCTACTTTTGCGCCCCCTGTATATATACTCCTAATCATAATTTAAGGGCCACTTCTTCCTTCCTCTCTAATTTTAAGTTGAAATAATTGACAATGTTTAGAATTGATTCTATGTTTTATTTTATCATTTCCACACCTGTTTTGGAAAAAGAAATTAGCACAATGACCCATTAGTGAACAGCACATGCATTTAAAGGAACATCCCCCCCTTTTCAAAAAACAGAAAGTGTCAGATTTGGCCAATCTGTTTTCAATATCGCGTGTGTCCGCCCCGAGCCTGGATGCATGCTTCACAGCGCCGATGCATCGACCCCACAAGGGTACGGAGTGTGTCCTGAGGGATGGCCGCCCACTCGATCTGCAGGATGTCGACCAGCCTGGCCAGGGTGCCCGGTGGGGGGGTGGTTGTCCCTGATGCGCCTCCCGAGCACATCCCAGAGGTGTTCAATTGGGTTCAGGTCAGGTGAGCACGCTGGCCAGGCCATACGGACGACTTCATGCTGCTCCAGGAAGTCGGTCACAAGGCGTGCTCGATGCGCAGGTGCATTGTCGTCCTGGAAGATGGCGCCTTGACCAAGGTCCACAAGCGCAGGCAGTGCCACGGCCGCCAGAACCTCGTCCCGGTACCGGACCCCGTTCAGGATGCCGTCAATGGGGAGCAGGGGGGTCCGGGTACCACGGCTCATGCCACCCCACACCATCACCGACCCGCCGCCGTACCGGTTATGCTCTTGGACAGTGGCGTCAGCGAACCTCTCCCCTTGACGTCGCCACACCCGAGCCCGGCCATCGTTAAAGGTCAGGGTGAACCTGGACTCATCCGAAAACAAGACCCGGGCCCACTGTTGCCTTGTCCAGGTCACGTGCTCCCTGGCCCAGGTCATGCGGCGCACTCTGTTGACCGGTGACAGCATGGGTCGGACGGCCGGTCTCCGTGACCTCAAGTTTGCCTCATGTAGCCGTCTTCTCACCGTGCTGCAGCTGATGTTAGCACCTGTTGCGTCCCTCAGCTGACCCCTCAAGGTCACCGCAGTGGATGCCCTTTCCCTCAGGACGGAGAGGGCAAGGTAGCGGTCTTGCTGTCTTGTCGTTACTCTGGGTCGACCGTGTGACGCCTTTCCTGGACTGTTCCAGTCTCATTGAAGCGCTCCAGCAGTCTCTGGATTGTGGAATGCGACACTTCAAGTCGTCTAGCAACTTCCCGCTGCGCTAGGCCTTCATCAAGCAGAGCGAGGGCTCTCCCCCGCTGCTCATCCGTCATCCGTCGTCTTGCAAGCATGGTTAAAACGAACCAAGAACGGGTCCTTTTTATCCTCGTCTGCGGGCAACTTTGGCTGGAGTAGTGTTCAAAAAGGGCTTGCCTTGCACGTGCAAAGCGAATTTTGTCGCTACCTTGCCTGCGTCGTCAGAGAGACCCTGCTGAAGATTCGACAATTTCGTGTGGAAATTGTCTTCCTTGGGCCGCCCATTGCAAATCGGCAAATCCCCAAACACGTGCCAAAAGGAAACTGCAATGTTGTCTGAGCTCTTATCCATTCAGTTACGGCAACGAATTGGAGAAAAGAGTAAGAGAAAATAGGTTATTTCTCCTTTCAAAAATTGACTCAAAAACGTTCCTGGCCCTTCAATAATGACGTGTAGTATATGTTGTATACATCTATTTATGTAAAATATACATGCTTGCCACCAATAAATTAACATATGTATGTAATGTGTACTAAGGAGAAAACCCAGCAACATTAACTTTATCTTGGTATTTGCTTGATAAGCACTAGCTAGTTTAGATAAAAGTTAAGCAAATACCAAGAGTAAATTTAATGTTGCTGGGTTTTCTTCTTAGAAAGTACACATTACATATATATGGGATATACATCTATGTAAAATATACATGCTTGTCACCAATAAATTAACATCAAATTTTGAGATGTGTGGCTGTCCTTTGTTGAGAGAATGTGGCAGGTCTTGTCAGTGGCTGTCTGTTGTCAGTGGCTGTCTGTTGAGGGAATGTGGCAGTCTGTTGTCAGTGGCTGTTGAGGGAATGTGGCAGGTCTGTTGTCAGTGGCTGTTGAGGGCATGTGGCAGGTCTGTTGTCAATGGCTGTTCAGGGAATGTGGCAGGTCTGTTGTCAATGGCTGTTGAGGGAATGTGGCAGGTCTGTTGTCAGTGGCTGTTGAGTGAATGTGGCAGGTCTGTTGTCAGTGGCTGTTGAGTGAATGTGTCAGGTCTGTCAGTGGCTGTTGAGTGAATGTGGCAGGTCTGTTGTCAGTGGCTGTTGAGTGAATGTGGCAGGTCTGTTGTCAGTGGCTGTTCAGGGAATGTGGCAGTCTGTTGTCAGTGACTGTTGAGTGAATGTGGCAGGTCTGTTGTCAGTGGCTGTTGAGTGAATGTGGCAGTCTGTTGTCAGTGGCAGTCTGTTGTCAGTGGCTGTCTGCCACTGAGAACAGACTGCCACTGACAACAGACTGCCACTGACAAAAGACTGCCACTGAGAACAGACTGCCACTGACAACAGACTGCCACTGACAACAGTCTTTTGTCAGTGGCTGTCTGTTGTCAGTGGCAGTCTGTTGTCAGTGGCTGTTCAGGGAATGTGGCAGGTCTGTTGTCAGGCAGGGAATTCCCACTGACTTTCCTGGAGGGAAAATTAGGTACTTGTAATTGTGATTTGTAAATAAAACAGTATTTTATATATTGTATCACAATTTTAAGATGTCTAATGTACATGAATTGGATACCCAGAAATTCAAACAGGAAAAAATGACAAAGCAAAGGAACAAGGCAGAAACAAAGAGTGACAAAGGACATTTCTAACAAAATTTTCAGGAGGTGGGGATCCTATTTATACTGAAAGAGCCCCGGGCATCCACATCCCCACAAGGGAAATCCACCCTGTTGACACTGCTAAAATGTGCAGGCCAACAAAAATGGTTATAATAGAAATATAAAACATCTTTTATTATTGTTAAGCCCAGCCGACTACTCAGCAGTATCAGGACTATATCAAAACACTGATGACCTTGAAGAGAAAACCTGGAAAAAAAATTGATGTGTAGACATTGGAACATAAAGTTATGTTTGGTGCTTTATTTGCCACACTATGTAACATATTACTGTTCAAAGCCCAGCCAACTGCACACAGCCATATCAGGGTTATAACCATGTGAAAATGTTGCTATAACCATGTGAAAATATTGCTATAACCATGTGAAAATATTGCTATAACCATGTGAAAATACTGCCATAACCATGTGAAAATATTGCTATAACCATGTGAAAATATTGCCATGACCATGTGAAAATATTGCTATAACCATGTGAAAATATTGCTATAACCATGTGAAAATATTGCCATGACCATGTGAAAATATTGCTATAACCATGTGAAAATATTGCCATAACCATGAAAAAGATGACTTGGAAAACAAAAGTACACCATTGCAAGTGAAAGCGAGTATTTTTTGTCATCACATTCACGGTGAACAAATACTTTTAGAGAACACTGTGTCATGAAAGAGAAAGATGGTATTGTTAAAAAAATAAAGTAAAATGAAACTGACATTTAGCATTTGAACAATTCAAGATGCATAAAAGTTGCACTTGTAATTCACAGCACTTAGGTCAATTCAATTCATATTGCTTATAGCCCAGCCGACCACTAGAGCCATATCAGGGCTAACAGCACTTAGGTCAGGCCAACCACAGACAATGGTATATTTTAAATCTGTGGTCCAACTACATGTCTATGTTTTACACAACTGGTTATTTCATCAGGGGAAAAAAATGGGGAAAATGTATGTAGCATGCACATTTAAAAAAAAAAAGGATGTTTCTTCTGTTCAATTCTTATTGTTCAAAGCCCAGCCAGCTGCACTGAGCCATACCAGGGTGATAACCATCTGAAATCACTATTTGACCCTGAAAAGACAACCTGGAAAAGAACATAACCACTACAACTGAAAATATATCTGTTTTGTGTCAAAACATACAAGGTAAACGCACACAGAATGTACAAAGTGCACATACCACAACTGACTGTTATTGTCATTTTGTGATGACGTACAAGGTGAACAAATACAAATGTCTTTTTCAGAGAACACTATGCAATATGAAGGACAAAACCGGCATTGCAGAGAAACTTAAGTAAAATGAAACTTGAAATCAAGAGTTTTCAATAAGTTAAAAATTGTAATTTAATTCACAATAATTGTGTCAGGTCAGCCACAGACATAGGTCTAGTTTAAATCTATGGCCCAACATGTTATATATACATTACATAGTCATTTCATCAGGGGGGGGGGGGGGGGAGTAATTTCTGTAGTGTGTGCAGTTAAAATGGACATTCGGGTCTATTCTTATTGTTTAAAGCCCAGCCAACTACACAGCCATATCAGGGCGATAACCATCTGAAAACTTTGCAATGACTATGAATATCAGACAATCTGAAAAAGAAAAGTACACATACCATTGCAACTGAACGCGAGTGCCTTTTCATTTTGTATGACCAACACAGACAGATGTACATGACTTTCTGAGAAGTTAGTGATATATAAAAGAGAAAAACAGCATTGCGGAGAAACTTGTAATCAAGCATTTCAACAATTGTATATGATGTTATAAATTGTACTTTATTCACAGCACTTGTGAGGGCCAGCCACATACATAGGTCTAGTTTCAATCTACGGTCCACCTACTTGTCTATAAATATACAGGGGGGTGCAAAAGTAGGTATACAGTTATGAAAAAAAAACACGTACAATACTCATTGCATTTATTATACAAACAAATGAATATTGCATATACATGTAATAACAAGCACAGCCTTAATCCCTCAGATACTCAAAACTGCTTGCCGTCGGTATTCATTCTCCTAATCGAGAGCGGAATTAAGCATTATAATCATGTGACACTGTATACCTACTTTTGCACCCCCCTGTATGTTACACAAGCAGTCATTTCATCAGCAAAAACTTGGGGGAAATGCCTGAAGTGTGTACAATTGAAAAATGGACATTGTGTTGTATTCTTACTGTTTAAAGCCCAGCTGAATGCACACAGTCCTATCACTGGTATATTTGAAAACATTGCCATGAACTTGAAAAAACCTGGAAAAGAACACATACCACTGCAAATGAGAGTGCGTTTTCATTGTCATAACGTACAAGGTGAACAAATACAGAACATAGTGCAAAGTAGAAAGTGCACGTACCATTGCAACTGAAAGTGGTTTTCATTTTGTGATGACGTACAAGGTGAACAAATACAGAACATAGTGTAAAGTAGAAAGTGCACGTACCATTGCAACTGAAAGTGGTTTTCATTTTGTGATGACGTACAAGGTGAACAAATACAGAACATAGTGCAAAGTAGAAAGTGCACGTACCATTGAAACTGAAAGTGGTTTTCATTTTGTGACGACGTACAAGGTGAACAAATACAAATGTTTTCATAGAACACTGTGATAGTAAAGACAAAACCACTATTGCAGAAGAACTAAAATAAAAAAAATAATTGAAATAAAGCATTTCAACAAGTTAAAGTTGTAGTTTTAATTCACAGCACTTGGTGTTAGGCCAACCACATAGGTCTAGTTTAAATCTATGTGCATGTATTACGCAACTACTCATTTCATCCAAAAAACAAAAAAAAAGGTGAAAATGCTTGAGGTATGTATAAATTAAGATATGGACACTGTTGTATTCTTATTGTTCAAAGCCCAGTTGAATGCACACAGTCGTATCAGTGGTGTAACTACCTGAAAATATTGCCTTGAACCTGAAAAAAAACTAAACACATACCACTGCAAATGAAAGCAAGTATTTTCATTTTGTCAGAACGTACAAGATGAACAAATACAGAACATAGAAATACAGAAAGTGCACGTACCATTGCAACTGAATGTGGTTTTCATTTTGTGACTACTTACAAGGTGAACAAATACAGAACATAGTGCAAAGTAGAAAGTGCACGTACCATTGCAACAAAGTGGTTTTCATTTTGTGACTACTTACAAGGTAAACAAATACAAATGACTTTTTCAGAGAATGCTTCATGATAGGCAAGACAACAGTATTGCGGAGTGTCGCATGTAAAGATGTAGGTGACTGGCAGTGTCTTGCAGTGTATGCAGGTTTGTGAAGATCTAGCAGTTGATCATGCTTCAGGCGCAAATTTTCATCTAACTGGCCTTTGTTGTGCGTACCTAAAAGACAAAACAGGATAAATGTACAACTACTTTTTTTTTGTTTTTGTCTATTCTTTTTCTTTTACATATGCTTGACAACGGTCAGTTGGCGGAAAATTTGCACCTGTCTGGTTACATTGAATACGTGTTCTAATTCTACTTTTTGGTGTTTTTCTGGTTCGTCATTTACTTGAACGTTGGCAATCACTTTATTTATTCAGATTCTGTCAGTGATCATATTTTGAGTGCAGTCTTCCGTGCGCCAAATTTCGTTCTTGTGACTTAAGTCCTTAATCGTTAAGTTAATGAGGCCGAGTAGGGAGATCGCCATGATCGTTGCAATCGGTCGGCCGTCTATGAAGAAACTGACTCATCACACTGTGCTTGGAGCCGGAACCAAACCTTCAAAAGCCGGCAGGATTGTACAGCTGTGACCACTGGAAACCACGACCACACAAGGTAGTGATAGGAACATGGCTTTTCTTTTTTCTTTTATTGTTTAAAGCCTAGCCGACTGCGCAGAGCCATATCAGGGCTATAACCGCTTCAAAACACAAATCTTCAACAGGGAAAAAAGTAACGAAAATTAAGTACACATATCAATGCATTCGTGCACATAATCTAAGGACATGCCCCCGGCATAGGACCATTTTCCTGGCCATATTGGTGTTGGAGGCAATGAAAAGGCTGATTACCTGGCTAAGAAGGCTACAATGGCAAAGATGTCTAAGTCTGTGATCCCTTACACAGATGTCAAATCGAAAGTACACAGTTACGTAAGAAATCTGTGGCAGGAGGATTGGAATAAACAGACAGATAACAAACGTTTCCAAATCCGCCCTAACCTGACAGAAATTCTCCCATCTGCTGCAGGAAACTGTAAGAAAGAGAGTGTTATGTAGATTACACACGGGTCACACATCCTACACTCACTCGTACCTTTTGAAAAATGAAGAAGCACCATGGTGTATACCATGTGATGAGCCGTCGAGCATCCGACACCTCCTCCTCGATTGCTGGGACTTGTACGATGTGAGACAAAAGCACTACACGGCAGATTCTTAATACATGTACCCCAATAATCAATCTGAACAAAAGATACGGAAGGCTTTATCGGAAAAATACAGGTAAATGGACCATTCAGGCAGAAAATAAGTAGAAATGACAGAAAGCAAGGCAGAAACAAAGAGTGACAGAAATGAGGAAATGTCTAGCACAGAATTTCCAGAAGGTGGGGATACTATTTATACTGAAAGAGCCCCCGGCAACCCAGCGGGGCAAAGGAACATGGCTGACAACAGCAGGAGTACGAGACAAGAAAGGACCGTGAGTGACCACTGGAAACCACGACCACACAAGGTAGTCAAAGGAACATGGCTGACAACAGCAGTAGCAGTACAAGGCAAGAAAGGATCGTGTCTGAGCACCAGCAGCGTTACGAAAGGATACAGTCCATGCACAGACAGTCATACCTGATTCTGTCCGTGCGCATGAAACGTGGAGCAAGGGCCGAGTCAGGGCGCATACGAAATGAAGACAGGATGGGTCACAGATGGCGGCCGGTCATAATGGAGTCCAAGTGTGGTCAGTGCAATGAAGTGGTTTGATCTGCTGAACCACATCCACCTGTCATCGATGGGTAAGGACAGATCCATTACGACCACCCAGGAGGTTTAGAGAACGTAATTGACAACTCGTATCGACTTTCGGCAGTGCAAGAGTGACAGAAAAGAGGAAATGTCTAGCACAGAATTTCCAGAAGGTGGGGATACTATTTTATACTGAAAGAACCCCCGGCATCTCCATGGTGGTAATTAATGATCCTGGAGAAGAGAAAACGTGGAACAGGAAATCAGGTTCACATACTGGAATATAAAGTTAATCATTTTTGTGCTTTCAGTTTGTAATACTATGTAACACTGTTTACAGCCAGGCCAACTGCACAGAGCCATGTCAGGGCTGTAACCATATGTAAACATTGCAATGAACATGAAAAAAAAAACTAAAAAGAAAAGTACATTTACCACTGCAACTGGAAGTGTTTTCATTTGGTCATTACATTGAAGATGAACGAACTTTTCCAGTGAACGCTTCATGATATGAAAATAAAAGACAGCATTGCATAAAAACTAAAGTAAAATGTAACTTGAATGCTTCAACAATTGTATGTTTTAAATTGAAGCCTACATTTACAGCACACGTGTCGGGCCAACCACAGACGTTTGTTTTAAATCTATGTCCTACTACATGGCTATCTCTATCTATATATGTATATGTATATATATCTTTATATGTATACATATATCATATCTGTCTATCTTTTTATATATATATTTAAATATATATGTATTATATATGTATGTATATTACGCAACTGATCATTTCATCAGGAAAAGGGGAAATGCCTGTAGCATGCAATTGTATAAAAATGGATGTTTTAAACACCGATGAACCTGAAAAAAAAATTGGACAAGAAAAGTACACACATGTATACCCCTGCAAATGAAAGTGACTATTTTCATTTTGTGATGACATACAGTGAACAGATGCACATGACCTTTTCAGAGAACACACGATACAAAGCACAAAAGCGGCATCGCAGAAAAACTGAGGTAAAATTATACTTGAAATCAAGCGTTTCAACGAGTTAAAATTGTACTTTTAATTCAAAGTACTTGTGTCGGACCAACCAGTCATGCATCTATTTTAAATATTAGTCCAACTACATGTATATTAAGACACACAACTTGCCGTTTCATCAGGGGGGAAAGGCCAAAATCCCAGGGTTCATATCGCTTATAGCCCAGCCGACTACTAGAGCCATATCAGAGCTAACACCACGTCAACAACGACAACCCATTAAGATAAAAAACAGTTAAAAACCATGCTCACCATTAACCTTGCAAATCTAAAATGCAATTAAAGAAAAACATGTAAAATCGTATCAAGTGAAGTCTACTGATCTCTTGTAAAAACTAAAATTGCATCAGGGGGGGACGTCTTGGAAGAGGTTCTTCAAGGAGTCTGCCGTGTAGAGCTTTTGTCTCACATTGTACAAGTCCCAGCAGTCGAGGTGTCTGATGCTCAACGGCTCGTCACACAGTATACACCACGGTGCTTCATTTTTTTTAAAAGGTACGAATGAGTAATGTTCGACAGGGAAAATACCCATAGCATATGCAATTTATAACATGGCCATTCAAACAGACAATCCCTCCTTTCTGAAAAGTCCCAAGTTATTATTGTTAGTTACATTTCAAATCTGATCAACTGCACAAAGCCACATCAGGACCTCAACCATTCAAAAAAATTCATCACTGTCCCTGGAGAAAAGAAAACCTGGTAATTATTGTTTAAAGCCCAGCCGACTGTGCAGAGCCATATCAGGACTATAACCATCTCAAAATGTACACTATATCTCACTGGAGAAAACATACCTGGAAAAATGAAATTAAATACACAACGCATTCACGCACATGATCCATGGATATGCTCCAGGCATCGACTACTCCGTCCAACTTGTCACCAGTGATGTAAACAAATCTAACCTGAATACAAATATGATAATAGTAAAACATAGAACAGGCCTAAATTACTTTTCGTTGTTTAAAGCCCAGCTGACTGCGCAGAGCCATATCAGGGCTATAACCGCTTCAAAACGCAAAACTTCAACAGGAAAAAAAAATTAAGTACACATATCAATGCATTCGCGCACATGATCTAAGGACTTGTCCCCGGCGTAGGACATTGTGTCCGATTTATCGCACAGGGGAGATTGAAAAAACACCTGAATACAAATATAAACATACACATAAAGACACCAAAACATAAAAACAGGCATAAATTACCTAAAATTGCTTCCGCATATCTCATCTCCTTAGAGCCAAAAATGCACTTAATACATGTACCCAATTATCAATCCAAAGAAAAAGCACGTAAGACTATCGAAAACATACATGTGAATGGACCATTAAGACAGAAAATGATAGGTAGAAATGACAGAAAGCAAAGCAACAAGGCAGAAACAAAGTGACAGAAAACAGTAAATGTCTAGTACAGAATTTCCAGAAAGTGGGGATACTATTTATACTGAAAGAGCCCCTGCTAACCCAACTGGGGGGGTGGGGGGTGGGGGAAACTAAAGCTCCTAAGACTGCTTACGCACATCACATTTCCTTAATTTAAAATCAAAAATTCACTTCAGACGTGTACCCGGTCATCAATCTTAAGGCAGAAAATGATAGAAATGATAAACACAACAAAGCAAAGACCAAAAAAAAAAAAAAAAAAAAAAAAAAAAAAAAAAAAAAAAAGGGGGGAAACAAGTGATAGAAAAGTAAATTTCTAGCACCGAATTTCCAGGTGAGGATAACATTCATGCTGAAAGAGCCCTTGGCATCATAAAGTTCATATTGCTTATAGCCCAGCCGACTACTGGAGCCATATCAGGGCTAACACCACGTCAAAAACGACAACCTGTTAAGATAAAAGACAACAGTTAAAAACCATGCTCACCGTCAACCTAGCAAATCTAAAATGCAATTAAAGAAAAACACGCAAAAGATCAGGTGAAATCTATTGATCTCTTGTAAAAACTGGAAAATTGCATCAGGAGGTTCTTTAAGGAATCCACCGTGTAGTGCTTTTGTCTCACATTGTACAAGTAGCTGCTGGCATCCACACAGATGAAAAAACTGAAAAAGAAATGTACACACAACACTGCAATTAAAACCATTTTCATTTGTCAGAATACAGGATTTTTTCCCCGAGAAAATGATACGGTATTAAACTCAAAAAGATGGTGGTGTGGAGAAAAACAGAACATGAAATCAATTTCAACCGTTAAGACCCTTAAAAAGACGCATTTTGACAATTTTTACTCCCACACGCTGTGCAACTGCAACTTTTTGGCTCCCTCACCCTATTCACCAGCTTTCCTGCAGTAAATCTGGTGGATAGGGCGAGAGTCAAAGGGTTACGTTTTTGCTTTGCTAGGTGGTTGATGCAGGATGCTGGTAGACTGGGTGCGTTAATCAAAAGACTTCTGTTGTGTGGCCACAATCAACACTGATTATTTTGCCACAGGGTAGAACAGGGGGTTCACGAACCGGCTGCCTGTTTAAAAAAAAAAGCTCACATTCACACATTCCCTGCCCACTAACTGGATCAGAGAAGTGACGGGTAGGCATCCTAATAATGGCCCCCGGCATCCCCCGCCGCAGCGGCCCTCCTACCAGCACACCCCCTACCCACTACCTACCTGACCAAGCACTCTCACATTCATACAGGAGAGTTTGTGCTTGGGTTTACACCTGAAGTTTCGCAGTAGCGAGACTGTCAAGAGTGTCAGCATTGAGGTGGGAGGTGACTGTTTTTAAAACTGTCGGGGGAGTCTGCCTCTACAATGTGTGCTGGGAGTTCATCCCACTCACGGATGGCTCGGGGGAAGAATGAGACGTAGGTCCGTTTTAAATCTTATACGTCATGGAAATACAAAGTCTGGAGTATATTCACGCAAAACTGGCCATTTCACCAGGGGAAATGCCTACACCATGTACAAAACAAAAACAAAAAAGCAAATAAAAAAACCTGCATACAGACCGTGCACATAAGCTATTGTTTAAAGCCCAGCCGACTGTGTAGAGCCATATCAGGGCTATAACCAGTTCAAAACACACAATACTTCTACATGAAGAAAACAACCAAAACGAAAGTACAGATATCAATGCATTCGCGCACATAATCAAAGGAAATGCCTCCGGTGTTGACTATTGTCCAATTTATCGCACACGGGGTTTAAAAAACATACCTGAATACAAATTTAAACATAACACTAACATATATAAAAACAGGCCTAATTTACTTGGAAGTGCTTCCACATATCTCATCTACCTAGAGCTAAAAATGCACTTAGTAGGCCTACATGTACCAATTATCAATCCCAAGATAAAGTAGTTAGACTTTATCGAACACATACAGGCGAATGGACCACAAGACAAAATGATAGGAAGAAATGGCAGAAAGCAAAGAAGGAAGAAGGCAGAAACAAAGAGTGACAGAAAAGAGAAATGTCTATCACAGAATTTCCAGAGAATGGGGATACTGTTTATACTGAAAGAGTCCCCGGCATCCCCGGGGGGGCGGGGGGGGGGGTGTACACGTTATTGCAATTAAAAATTATAACGTCATTTGTCTTCAGTTTGTCAATATATAAATACTATTATTATTACTAATCATTGCAATAAAAGTTACATTATCTGTTTGCAGTTTGTCAATATGTATAACATACTATAGTCCAAGTTCATATTGCAAATAGCCCAGCCGACTACTACAGCCATATCAGGGCTAACACCACGTTAAAACACCCAAGTTCATATTGCTTATAGCCCAGCCGACTTCTACAGCCATATCAGGGCTAACACCACATCAAAAACAACCACCAAGTTAAGATAACAGTTAAAAACCATGCTCACCGTTAACCTTGCAAGTCTAAAATACAATGTCATACTCGTGTAAAATCACACCAAGTGAAATCTACTGATCTTTTGTAAAAAGTGGAAAATTGCACCAGGAGTGATGTCTTGGAAGAGGTGACGACCCTGAAAAAAGGAAACATGGAAAAGTCAAGTCCACATTACAATTAAAATCTACATCGTCATTTTGACAAATTGTAGCAGTCCACCACGTTGGTTTTACTAAATCCATTAGTCATGACCCAAGAAGAAATAAACCAGTTGGGTTTAACCGACTACTGCCCAAAGAGAAGACAAGAAGGGGCCCAGACCCAAAATCACTGGTTGTGCCATTAAGAAGGACGTCGGAGACCGCCATGCTCCATGGTACCCCCCTAAGCTCACCCCTGATGAGAGTACTGAGAAGAGGATGCTGGCAGAGGCCCTGAAGATAGGGATAAAATTTATCATGAAGCATCAAGTGTACCAATTTGGCGAGGATGTCAAGAGGCAGAGGAAGGGAGGTCCTACAGGGCTTGAGCTTACTGGCGAGTTGGCGAGAGTTTTCATGACGTGGTGGGATGGCGAGTTGATGCGGAGAGTGAGTGAGGAAGGGTTAAAGGTGTTAATGTACAGACGCTATGTGGACGACATTAACTTGATTATGGAAACTCCTGACGGGAAGTTGAAGTTCCAGGATGGCAAAGTGGTGAGGAGTGAGGGTTTTAGAGATATGCATGCCATAGAGCTATTGAGGAGCATAGGGAACAGTATCCATGAGTCTATCCAGCTTGAGGTAGACTGTCCCTCGTTGCATGACGACAAAAAGCTTCCACTTCTCGACGTGAAGATGTGGGTGGAGTGTACAGAAGATGAAGACGGTGAGAAATGGAACAGGGTGCTACATGTCTTCTATTACAAAGACGTTGCCACTAGATCGGTGGTCAGTGCGCGTTCGTCCCTCCCTGGGTCTGCAAAGAGAACTGTCCTTACACAGGAGGTGCTACGAATCCTTCTCCGTTGTAGCCCTGAACTCACCTGGGAGATGACCAAGAGTTACGTGGAGGATTATATGCTCCGCCTCCAACATTCTGGCTACAATCAGCGTTTCAGAGCTGAGGTGACAAGTTCAGCAATCCACGCGTACAAGAAGCTTATAGCTATGGACACTAGTGGCGAGCAACCCCTGTACAGGCCCAAGGCATGGAAGAAGAAAGACAGAAGAATAGGAGAGAGAAGAAAAGGTAACTGGTTCAAGAGGGGAGGTGACTCCCGTTCTATTTGTGCCGGCTACTCCCAAATCAGAATTAAAGAAGAGGTATGAGAGTGTGATAGGTATATCAGGGTTTAAGTTTAAAGTGGTGGAACGGTCTGGTAGTAGTGTGAAGAGCTCAGTGCAAAAGTCAAACCCCTTCAAGAAGAGAGTGCGATGACAAAAAGAGGTATGGTATGTAGTGGTGGAAATTCGAAAGGACAGTGTCGTAGAGAATGTAGAATATAAGATTAGTTGTAGTGCGTGTGAGTGTGTGTGTATAGGAGAGACTGGGAGAAGTGCGTACAGCCAGGGGCGTGGCCACATGAAAGATCACAATAACAGACACAAAGATTCTGTGTTATGGAGACATATCCAGACACCACAGAAATGACGTCACTCCACCACAGTACACCATGGCTGTGACGTCGACACACAACACGGCCCTTTCAAGACAGGTGAGCGAGGCTGTTAACATCGACAACTATGAACCAAGAGCGAAACTCATGAATTCCAAACTCGAGTTTGAACACAACAAACTGATACGAGTTTCGCTCACGGCTGCCTCGCTTCCCTCTCAGCAGTAACACAGTCAGTCGCTGATGAGGCCGGGTTATGGCGACAGCGCTACGACAAAGTAAGTGTGAACAACAAAAACAATGGTGCATACATACGTGTAGGTGATATAGGTAATAATGACTAATGGATACATCGTCATTTGTCTTTTAAGTTTGCCAATATACAATGTAAGGCCTACTATAATCATTACTAATCATTGCAATTAAACGTTATAACGTCATTTGTCTTTCCAGTCTGTCAATATATTACATACTATAAACAGTAGTACTGTTTATAGCTCAGTCCACTGCACCAAGCCATTTCAACGTTATAACATCTAAACACACCCATTACCCTGGAAGAAAAAACCTGAAAAATAAAAGTTACATACGCTGCAATTACAGTTAAAACATTTTCATTTTGTCATGATATATTGTGTACTATTATTACTATTGTTATTAATTTTGAAAACCCAGTCATTATTTGTCATTTCAAAACATAGGCCTACAATACTTCAACAGGAAAAAAGAAAAGAAAAAGCACACACAGTGCATTTGCACCGACACTAAAACAAAAACATACATGTATACACTAAAGACGCTAAAACATACATTAACATACATATATACATGTACATATACATACATACGCATGCATACATATATACATGTACATACATACGCATTCATACATACATACATGTCGTAAGTTAGGCGTATATATATATATATATATAGAACAGCTACACATTTTCTAAGAGCCAAACGTGCACTTAAAAATGAATGTACTCTATCTGAAGAGAAAAGTGGTCAAGTTCTATGAACACATACAGGTGAATGGACCATCAAAGCAAACACAAAGGAAGAAATGATAAGAAAGCAAAGAAGGAAGAAAGAATAAAAATTGGCACAGAATGTCCATAAGGTGGGGATTCTATTTATACCGAGAACCCCCAGCATCCCCCATAGGTGAAAGGCAAGCAGACTGCTCAGTCTTATCAGGTCTATAACCATCTTGTTCAAAACATCTACACATCGATGAACTTGGGGGGAAAAACCTGGAAAGGGGGTAGCACCACGTCAAAAACGACAACCATTACGATAAAAAAAAATTTTTTTTTAACTAAAATAGTTAACCATGCTCACCGTTCACTTCAGTTCATATTGCTTTTCGCCCAGCCGACTACTAGAGCCATATCAGGGCTAACACCACGTCAAAAACGACAACCATTAAGATGAAAAAGTTAAAAACCATGCTCACTGTTAATCTTGGAAGTCTAAAATGCAGTTTAAGAAAAACGGACGTAAAATTGTATCAGGTGAAATCTATCTAGTAAAAACTGGTAAATTGCATTAGTAGGGACTTCTCAGAAGAGGTTCTGCAAGGAGTCCACCGTGTAGTGCTTTTGTCTCACATCGTACAAGTCCCAGCAATCGAGGTGTCCGATGCTCAACGGCTCGTCACACGGTACACATCATGGTACTGCCGTGTGACGAGCCATTGAGCATCAGACACCTCCATGATTGCTGGGACTTGTATGATGTGGGAATTACAATTCAAAGTTATAACATTATAGGCCTACTAGATGAACAGACACAAGCAACTTTTTCACAAAAAATGTTTCAACAATGAAAGATGCTTAAAGTTTCAATGTAATTCACAACACCCATGTCTGGTCAACCAGATATATCCACTTTAACTCTATGGTTCAACTGTTATTTCCATATATATCATAACATGCACAATCCTCAGTTTCATTTGAGGGAGGTGTATGCTTATACTATATACAATATTTTTTAAAAAGTCCATTCACAGTTCATGCACACGTGCTTTGTACAGCCCCTCATCTCAAAAACAGCACCAAGTAGGCCTACTGTTAGTATTAGTTATTACTACTGTTAGTATTATTGTTATTACTACTGTTACTATTATTGTTAATACTAAGTAGCGGCTGTCTTCAAAGGAGAGAATCTCACCAATGAGTGGCTCACTCGACGATGGAAATTGGTGGGGTCGGAACAGTCTCAATTTATTCCCTCGGAAGAACTCATCAAATCTTTTGCGCAAGATTTCGGGATCCACAGAGCTGACCCAGAGAAGCTATTCAACTATGTCACCTTCATGGTTGAAGCTTTACAAAAAAACTGGTACGAGTGACATTGTGTGGATTATTGAACAAGCCTGAGGAAGCAATGTGTCTGGTCTCATTGCTACCAGTCAACTTCTTACAACATGCCAACAGATTGATCGTACTTCAGCACTCAGTGTCACCGAGGCTGACCAATGGATATCTGCTGAAGAAGCAATGTATGAGACCTGCATCAACACAGGTTAATAAGTTCAAATACCTGGGAACGGTCATTTCATCAGACGGCAGATGCACATCGGAAATAGCTAGCATCAGAGAGTCCTTGAATGTTATATAGAACCAATACTGTTGTATGGATGCGAGGCGTGGACAATCAGCAAGCAAAGCCAGAGCAAGATCGAGGCAGCCGAGATGTGGTTTCTGAGAAGAATGTTGAGAGTTCCATGGACAGCAAAGAAAACAAACGAGACAGTCTTGATGGAGGCAGACACAAGTAGATCACTCATAAGATTAGGAAAAGACAACATTTATAGGCCATTTTATGAGGAAGGGGGATTTGGAGCACCTGGTCACAACGGGAAAGCTGGAGGGAAAGAGCACCAGGTAGACCCAGGGAGAGAATGCTGGACGGACTTGCAGAGTGGCTGCGGTTGAGGAGGGTGGGGGAGATGCTGGGGGCAACAAGAGATAGAGGTAGTTGGAAGTCCATGGTCACCAACGCCATGCGGCAGGGCACCTGATGATGAACCCTTGGAAGTGCCTCATTTCAACACCAAGTGCACCCGGGCTTACCAAGATCTCATTTATGTGGCAGTTGAACTGCAAAAGACAGATCATACCTCAACTTTCTCAAATCTCAAAGGTGTGAAACCAACCACTGCCTACAAGACAGCTCTTGATGCGCTTGATCTCCGAAAGCGAATCCGTCGAGCTGCAGGACCTTTCGACTCGATCTCCATCTCAAAACATCTGGGATGTGCAGTGACTATGGACGATTCGACAGGCATGGTCACCCTTTCGGTCCAACATGAGACAGTTGATCTTGCAACTGAGCGAGCAATCCCATACCAAGAGGTGAAGGCCATGGTTGAGTGTAACCCTCCTGTCCTTCAGCGCTTGTTGACTTTAAACCAGGTTTCCTGAAGGTCACAAGTCAGGAAACAATTGAACTCGATCCAAAACAAGTGCGACTGCCCGCGCCCAAGCAAACAGGAACCAGAAGAACAGGAACCAGAAGAACAACAAAACCAATGTAAGCGCGTATTTAACAAAAGACAAAACAAGCGCAAATTTTCGGCCAACCGGCCTTTGTCAAGCGCGAATGCACGGTCACACACAGACCACAAACACCAAACAACGGATACTAAAAACAGGACTAAAAACTTCCCTGCCGCCTCGTCCAGTGGATAAAAAGGGACCAAATGGAATGCCCATGTCTTCATGAGCAGTAGTAAGAAGTGGGGAGAGGGGAGGCAGCTCGAGTCAGAGAAAACGGAGCCTACAAGAACCCAAAACATCTGGAGATCTATGACACAAATTACTCGAGGCAAAAGGGGTCAGTCTACGATGCTCAATCTGGAGTCCGCTACTTTGACAGAACCACTACTGGTGGTCCAGTCATGAAAACACTCCTTCAGTTTGTTGAGGAGCTCCCAGAAAACGCCACAAAGCGGAAAACTCAAAGGAACGAGACACTGAGAAGAGGGCCTTTGAGAAAATACGGTTTGCTGAGACCATTGAAGGATTCACTCGTCAAGCCAAAGGGGTTGAAGGCGAGCAGTCACTCAAAGTCCTTGAACAGCTGATGAAATCCTTCCAGGCAGCGTCAAACTTTTAGCTAACATCAACTCTTGGATTGGGTGGTTACTGAGGACAATTCATCCAAATCCAGGTCCAGTTTCAGTACATGTTCTAGGTCACACACCAAAGAACCTTCTACAACAATCAAAATTTGATACCTGGTTAGACAGAACCTTCTTCGGCAACTCAATTGCCTGGAGAAAAACTGTTCTTCAAGTGATCTTTCAGTGCGTGAGCTTAGTGACATTTTTTAGAAAGTGTTCAGGAAGCAAACAAGCCCTTTTCAGTTAAGCCATTACTAGTCCCTGAAATATTATCCTGGATGTTAGTGAACTCTTGTTCAACTTCATCAACTCAACTTACGTAAGAACAGTCGTTTTACCGCTAACTAAAAAAACTATTAACAGAAAAGTTCCATTTCATTCAGAAATCTTCTGAAAGTGTGTGCAAGTTATTTTCACTCATTTGATTATTTTATCAAGAAACTAGATGAAATACCTAATCTAGTATATATACCTTATTGCAGCAACCGCGGTAACCGACTACAGTCCGTATTTTACCGATTCAAAACACTGAATACCGACTGTGATTTAACCTGTCCTTACACAAAACCGAAAAAAAATCTGTACCGGTTGCTTCATTGACCTTTTTTCTCCCGGCCTAGTCCCATGTTCCGCATAGTGACATGAATCACTCAACCAGTTTCCGGTAGTCTACCAGTTTGCTCCCCTCCTCCCTTTCTATTAACGCGGCTAGGTCAATTAAAATTGATAGAACAAGCCTACTGATATTTTTGTTTTGTCTGTACCGGTTGCATTTTTGACATGTTATAATTGCCGTAGCTAGTACCGGCTGGGAAAAAATCTAGCGTGAACGCTGTTATTGTCTTGGTCTCAGACTGTAAGAAAAATGGCGGTCAGTCCATAACCAACAGGATTATATTCCAGGATCTCCACACCCAAGACATTTAGGAACTGTATTATACCAACGGTCACAAAAAGCAATGTGTCAGATCTTTGGACAGTTTTATCCTGGTCGATCCATCCACGTATTAGGAAAGAAAACATATTAAGCACCGAAGAAGTAGGCCTACTCTTATTGGATAATAAACTGCATGAGTTAATTGCTTACCTTCTCACATCATTTATCTCAGGAACTGTGTTGCCTTCCATTGCCTTTGACAAATCTAAATGATCGAATTTACAAGTATAAACAAATTATTTGGACATCCTTATGTTCATATTGAAGTAGTTCAAAAAGTATATTCTAGAACATGAGTATCAGGGCTATAACCACTTCAAAACGTACAAAACTTCAACAGGAAAAAAGAAAATTAAGTACACATACGAGCGTATAATAATAATAATAATAATATATTTTATTTATATAGCGCAAAATCTTGACAAAATCAAATCTAAGCGTATCACTGCATTCGCGCACATAATCTAAGGACATGCCCCTGGCGTTCACCACTCGTCCAGTTTATCGAACAGGGGAAGTTTAAAAAACACTTGAATACAAATAAGCATACATAAAGACACCAAAACATACATAAAAACAGGCATAAATTACCTAAAATTGCTTCCGCATATCTCACCTCCCCAGAGCGAAAAATGCACTTTAATACATGCATATCAATTCCAAGAAAATGTACGTAAGACTTTATCGAAGACGTACAGGTGAATGGACCAGAAAGGCAGAATGATAGGAAGAAATGACAGAAAGCAAAGGAGCAAGAAAAACAGTGACAGAAAAGAGGAAATTTCTAGCACAGAATTTTCAGAAGGTGGGGGATACTGTTTATACTGAAAGAGCCCCCGGCAACCCCGGGGGAAGCTCACCTTATCCTTTCAAGCCTAAAATGCGTTAAAAATTCCTACCATACGTAGAATCATATCAAATGAAATGTATTGATCTCTTGTAAAAACTTGTACAATGAAAAAAAAACATTCACAGACCACGCAGATTTGCGTGATAAATTTTTTATGGCGCCTCTCACCTCAGCCCCAAGTGCAGTCATTTTATGGCGCCTCTCACCTCAGCCCCAAGTGCAGTCATTTTATGGCGCCTCTCACCTCAGCCCCAAGTGCAATAATTTTATGGTGCCTCACACCTCAGCCCCAAGTGCAGTCATTTTATGGCGCCTCTCACCTCAGCCCCAAGTGAAATAATTTTATGGCGCCTCACACCTCAGCCCCAAGTGCAATAATTTTATGGCACCTCACACCTCAGCCCCAAGTGCAATAATTTTATGGCGCCTCACACCTCAGCCCCAAGTGCAATAATTTTATGGCGCCTCACACCTCAGCCCCAAGTGCAATAATAAAGCCCAGCCAACTGCTTATTGTTATTGTTTAAAGCCCAGCCGATGGCTTAAAGCCGTATCAGAACCACAACTTCATAAAACATCTGACCACACTGATGACCCTGAAAAGAGCATTGCACATTGTAGGCCTACTCAAACATGTAATCTATGGAGATACCCCTGGGTTTGGCCATTTCAAATTTATCTCCCGGGATTAGCATAAAAATGTGAATACGTATGCATAATGATAAACATAAGTACGCAACAACATGCATAAAAAGTGGCCAACAGTACATAACTGCTATTACGCAACTAATATTTCCTTACAGTTAAAGATTGTAATATATATATATATACACACACAAACACATATATATACACATTTATATGTATATATATACCTGGTTGTGTTTACCTCAGCAACTGTTGTGATCTCCCTAGCATCCATTCGTGGCTCCAACACCATGGATACAGACCTGGACACCATGACCAAACTGTCCAGGACACGGGAAAGACGTCAGGTATGACTCGCACACAAACTTTCTTACTCTGAACAGTTTTCATTCAAAAATGTTTGATGTGTGTGTTCATTCCTGAATAAACAGTCACCTGATGAAGGCCACTGGCCGAAGTACTGGGCTCAAAACTCTTGTTTCTTTGGTTTATCTACAATATGTATATATATATTGTAGATATATATATAAAAAATGTGTTGTATGCCTAGAACATCTCCAGGAAACGAAGAGTTTTCCAGCTCCAGAACCACAGAGAATCACAATTAGAGAAAGATTAGACAGACAGTCATGGATAATGCTGTGATGTGTTGCGTGTTCCCCTGTGGGGATGCCAGGAGCTCTTTCAGTGTAAAACAATATCCCCACCTGGAAATTCTGTGCTAGAAATTTCCTCTTTTCTGTCACTCTTTTTCTGCCTTGTTCATTTGCTTTCATTCCTATATAATTTTCTATCTTGCTGGTCCATTCACCTGTGTGTGTGTGTGTGTGTATATATAGAATCATTCAGGAAACTTGCGAAAAAGGACCTTGTTTTGGACCGTTCTGCCTGAACACATTGCACAAGCCAGATGGAAAAACCATTATGCACGTGCAAGCACTGCTGTTTATGTGTGAGATGCTGTCTCTTGCTTGGCTTTATAAGAAGACATTCCACCAGTAGTAGGCCTGATCTGAATGCCTCCACGACGAAAAATTGAGCGAGTTTGAGAGGGGACGAGCTGTTGCATGGTTCCAAGATGGTGTTCCCAAGCGAGAAGTGGCCAGGCGACTTCAGGTGTCCATCTCGGTCATTGTCAGACCGATTCAACGCTTCACAGCCACTGGGAGGGTCCATGAAAGACGCAGATCTGGTCGACCGAAGAAGACAAACCCACGTGAAGATCGTCTCATTGAACGACAAGCCCTGCAGACAAGAACAGCCTCTTCCAGCATCATTCGAAGGCAGCTGAGGGTGGCTACTAACATCAACATCAGCCAGCAGACCATACGGAACCGCCTTCATGGGTTTAACCTCCGTTCTCGTCGCCCAGCTGTACGGCCACGCTTAACTCCAGCCCATAGGGCAGCACGCCGCGCCTTCTGCAGACGTCACGTGAGGTGGACACGTCAGCAATGGTCCCAGGTCCTGTTCAGTGATGAATCACGCTTCACCATGAACCACAACGACGGCCGACTGAGGGTCTGGAGGCGCCCAGGGCAACGCTTTATCGACACCACTGTCCAAGAAAAGGTGGCCTTTGGTGGAGGTTCTGTAATGGTCTGGGGGGCCCTCAGCCTTCACCACAGAACACCCTTGTATCATGTACAGGGTAACATGACTGGCCTCCGATACCGGGATGAGATCCTTCGACCGCTGGCTGTGCCTACACTGCAGCAGATGGGACCGACGGCTGTCTACCAGGATGACAACGCTCGCCCCCACAGGGCAAGGGTGGTCAACGACTTCCTGCAGCAGTCTGGAGTCAACAGAATGGAGTGGCCAGCATGCAGTCCCGATCTCAACCCGATTGAGAACCTCTGGGATGAGCTGGATCGCAAAGTGAAGAGCAACCACCCCCCTCCCAGGGATGCCCAACACCTCTACCAGATGCTGTTGGCTGAGTGGCAAGCGCTTCCACAGAGGATCTTCACCAACCTGGTCAACTCGATGAGGACTCGCTGCGTCGAGTGCCAGAACAGCCATGGCGGTTACACGCATTACTGAACTTTTGGGAGCATCAGAATGCCCTGTCTTGTGATTTCAATGACTTTGGGAAATCAAATTTCGATACGTACCCACTTTGATCAAATGTACACACCAAACGATTGCTCGAAATTGAAGGCAATTGTGTATCGTTATCACTAAAGCATGGAATTAAATGTTTGCCAAACTTCAACGCATTGGCTTTCTTATTTTGAAAGTTATGAATTTTTGTGCAAGTGATCCTTAACTTTTTGTGCGTAGCGTATATACATATACTACACGTCATTATTGAAGGGCCAGGAACGTTTTTGAGTCAATTTTTGAAAGGAGAAATAACCTATTTTCTCTTACTCTTTTCTCCAATTCGTTGCCGTAACTGAATGGATAAGAGCTCAGACAACATTGCAGTTTCCTTTTGGCACGTGTTTGGGGATTTGCCGATTTGCAATGGGCGGCCCAAGGAAGACAATTTCCACTCGAAATTGTCGAATCTTCAGCAGGGTCTCTCTGACGACGCAGGCAAGGTAGCGACAAAATTCGCTTTGCACGTGCAAGGCAAGCCCTTTTTGAACACTACTCCATCCAAAGTTGCCCGCAGACGAGGATCAAAAGGACCCGTTCTTGGTTCGTTTTAACCATGCTTGCAAGACGACGGATGACGGATGAGCAGCGGGGGAGAGCCCTCGCTCTGCTTGATGAAGGCCTAGCGCAGCGGGAAGTTGCTAGACGACTTGAAGTGTCGCATTCCACAATCCAGAGACTGCTGGAGCGCTTCAATGAGACTGGAGCAGTCCAGGAAAGGCGTCACACGGGTCGACCCAGAGTAACGACAAGACAGCAAGACCGCTACCTTGCCCTCTCCGTCCTGAGGGAAAGGGCATCCACTGCGGTGACCTTGAGGGGTCAGCTGAGGGACGCAACAGGTGCTAACATCAGCTGCAGCACGGTGAGAAGACGGCTACATGAGGCAAACTTGAGGTCACGGAGACCGGCCGTCCGACCCGTGCTGTCACCGGTCAACAGAGTGCGCCGCATGACCTGGGCCAGGGAGCACGTGACCTGGACAAGGCAACAGTGGGCCCGGGTCTTGTTTTCGTTTGAGTCCAGGTTCACCCTGACCTTTAACGATGGCCGGGCTCGGGTGTGGCGACGTCAAGGGGAGAGGTTCGCTGACGCCACTGTCCAAGAGCATAACCGGTACGGCGGCGGGTCGGTGATGGTGTGGGGTGGCATGAGCCGTGGTACCCGGACCCCCCTGCTCCCCATTGACGGCATCCTGAACGGGGTCCGGTACCGGGACGAGGTTCTGGCGGCCGTGGCACTGCCTGCGCTTGTGGACCTTGGTCAAGGCGCCATCTTCCAGGACGACAATGCACCTGCGCATCGAGCACGCCTTGTGACCGACTTCCTGGAGCAGCATGAAGTCGTCCGTATGGCCTGGCCAGCGTGCTCACCTGACCTGAACCCAATTGAACACCTCTGGGATGTGCTCGGGAGGCGCATCAGGGACAACCACCCCCCACCGGGCACCCTGGCCAGGCTGGTCGACATCCTGCAGATCGAGTGGGCGGCCATCCCTCAGGACACACTCTGTACCCTTGTGGGGTCGATGCATCGGCGCTGTGAAGCATGCATCCAGGCTTGGGGCGGACACACGCGATATTGAAAACAGATTGGCCAAATCTGACACTTTCTGTTTTTTGAAAAGGGGGGGATGTTCCTTTAAATGCATGTGCTGTTCACTAATGGGTCATTGTGCTAATTTCTTTTTCCAAAACAGGTGTGGAAATGATGAAATAAAACATAGAATCAATTCTAAACATTGTCAATTATTTCAACTTAAAATTAGAGAGGAAGGAAGAAGTGGCCCTTAAATTATGATTAGGAGTATATATGTGACCTCCCACCACGAAATCAGTCTTAACTAGCATTTTGGGTATTTTGAGATATACATATCACTGGAAAGTGTACCTTCTGATTATTTTGGTACTTGATTGTACTAAAAAAATGTAGAAGTTATGTATTTTTAAAGTCATTAAGTTGTACGACGGCCATTTTGAGAAAACGGCCTCTAAAGTTTTTGTGTGCTCTCCAACACATTTTCCTTAAATTTCTTTATTTGGTGGCTTTGACCCAGTTTTTTTCTAATTTTTGCTGTCATTATCTGAAAGGTGCACCAAAGAGCTTTCCGTCAGTATATTACATATGCAGGTACTGTGCAGGTTATGGTTCATTAGAGACAGAGGTACTTTTGGTAGGAAATTCTGTTCTTTCTGCTGCGATCAGTGCATTAAAATACCATTTAAATTGATTATTTTTTTCCAAGAAAATTTCTGTGGGGGATAGATTATAGTCTACAGAAATCATTTTGAGAAAAAGTCAAAACACCCCAGATAGACCCTCAGTCACCTTTTCAGCTCCTAGTTTTGTTCGACTGACTGCGAGTTAAGACTGATTTCGTGGTGGGAGGTCATATGTACATATACATACACAACATATATACATTATATAAATTACATGCACAACTTGCTGGTTCATCGGGGAAAGTGGGGTGGATGCTGCCAATACCGTGTGTCATGTTCACATTGTTCATAGCCCAGCCGACTATTACAGCCATATCAGGGCTAACACTACGTTAAAAACGACACCAAAGTTCATATTGCTTATAGCCCAGCCGACTATTACATGATTATTTGGTCCCTTGTTATCCACTGGACGAGGCGGCAGGGAAGCTTTTAGTCTTATTATCCGTTGTTTGGTGTTTGTGGTCTGTGACCGTGCATTTGCACTTGACAAAGGCCGGTTGGCCGAAAATTTGCGCCCGTCTTGTCTTGTATTGAATACGCGTTCATTTTGGTTTACTTGTTCATGTTCCTGTTTGCTTGGGAGCAGGCAGTCACTTGTTTTGGAGCCATATCAGGGCTAACACCACGTTAAAAACGACACCCATGTTCAGCTATAGCCCAGCCGACTACTACAGCCATATCAGGGCTAACACCACGTTAAAAATGACACCCATGTTCAGCTATAGCCCAGCCGACTACTACAGCCATATCAGGGCTAACACCACGTTAAAAATAACACCCATGTTCAGTTATAGCCCAGCCGACTACGACAGCCATATCAGGGCTAACACCACGTTAAAAACACCCATGTTCAGCTATAGCCCAGCCGACTACGACAGCCATATCAGGGCTAACACCACGTCAAAAACACTCCCCCCCCCCCCCCCAAAAAAACAAAACAAAACAAAAACACTGGCCATTATCCATTCAAGTCTAAACTGCATGCAAACAATACTTCCCATACGCGGTATCATATCAAATGACATGTATTGATCTCTTGTAAAAACTTGTAGGCCTACAATGAAAAAAATGCGCATTCAGATCACGCAAATTTTGCGCGATATTTTGTAGTGCCTCTCACGTCAGCCCAAAGTGCATTGCTTGTTATTGTTTAATTTAACCCTTTGACTCCCGCACCCTGTCTACCAACTGCAAAAACCTAACCCTTTGACTCCCTCAGCCTATCCACCTGCTTCAGGTGAGGGAGCCAAAGGGTTAAGTTTTTGCCTTGCTAACATGGTTGACAATGCAGGATGCTGGTGGACAGGGTGAGGGAGTCAAAGGGTTAAGTTTTTGCCATGCTAACATGGTTGACAATGCAGGATGCTGTGGACAGGGTGCAGGAGCCAAAGGGTTAAATTTTGGCCTTGCTAGCATTCTTAACAATGGTGGACAGGGTGAGGGAGTCAAAGGGTTGTTTTTGCCTTGCTAACATGGTTGACAATGCAGGATGCTGGTGGACAGGGTGCAGGAGTCAAGACGGTTGAAGCCCAGCCAACTGCTTTTAAAGCAGTATCAGAATATTTTTTTTCTGTAAAGCCCAACCGACTGCATAGAGCCATATCAGGGCTATAACATTCAAAACGCACAATACACGAAATGCTCCAAAACTGGCTATTCACTTTACTGCAAGCAGATTCGAATGACTTCATTTTTCAGCAAGATGGAGCACCACCCCATTGGCATCTCGGGGTTAGAGCTTATCTGAATGAAAACGTGCCTCAGCGATGGATTGGGAGGAGAGGTGCTAAAGACCTTGCTCTCTGTGCTTGGCCTGCCAGATCCCCGGACCTCACTGTGTGTGACTTTTTCTTGTGGGGTTATGTTAAAGACCAAGTTTATGTTCCACCACTTCCAGCAAGTATCGATGACTTGAAAGATCGAATAACAGCTGCAATCAACACGGTGGATCGTGACATGCTGAGGCGCGTTTGGGAGGAATTCTCATATCGGCTTGATGTTGTCCGCGCTGCCGGTGGTGGCCACATTGAGCACTTATAAAACATGAAATGAAACTTGAATGTATATACAACACGTGTGTTCATGCTAGAGGTTTGTAATTTTTTTCGTTTTTGACACATCACGTGATGATTTTGGCGTATTCTTTTTGAAACACCCTGTACTTCAAGAAAAACAGGGAAAAAATAATAATCATTATTATAATGCATTCGCGTACATATCTAAGGATTTCCCATGGTATTGACCACTGTTCAACTTAAAAACCTGAATTATTATTGTTATATTGTTTAAAGCCCAGCCGACTGCGCAGAGCCATATCAGGGCTCCAACAGCTTCAAAACTTCAAAAGGGAGGGGGGGAGGGAAGAAAGGAAAATTAAGAACACATCAATGCATTTGCGCACATAATCTAAGGACATGCCCCCGGCGTTGACCACTGCGTCCAATTTATCGCACAGGGGAGATTTAAAAAACACCTGAATTCAAATTAAAACATACAAAATAATAAAAATGTAAAATATACAAACATAAGGACACGAAAACAAAAACAGGCATGAATTACCTAAAATTGCTTCCGCATCTCACCTCCCTAGAGCCAAAAAACGTACTTAATACATGTACCCAATTATCAATCCTAAGAAAAAGTACTAACACTTTATCGAACACATGCAGGTGAATGGATCATTAAGGCAGAAAATGATAGGTAGAAATGACAAAGCAAAGCAACAAGGCAGAAACTGACAGAAAAAAGGAAATTTCTAGCACAGGAATTTCCAGAAAGTGGGGATACTATTTATACTGAAAGAGTCCCTGGCACCCCCACGGAGGAAAAAACCTGAATACAAATTTAAACATAACTAAGGACACTAAAATATAAAAACGGGCTTAAATTACCTAAAACTGATTCCGCATATATCATTTCCTTACAGACAAAAATGCGCTTAATACATGTACCCAATTATCAATTCCAAGACAATGTATGTATGGTTTTATCAAACAGATGAATGAACCAGCAAGACAGAAAATTGTAGGAAGGGATGACAGAGCAAAGGAAGAAGGCAGTCACAGAGTGACAGAAAAGAGGAAATTTCTGGGACAGAATTTGCAGAAGGTGGGGATACTACCGATACTGAAAAAGCCCCCGGCATCCTAACAGTGGAAAGCCAACTGCTCAAAGCCATGTCAGGACCATAAATCATCTGAAACAAAACGTGAAACATTGATTATTCTTGAAAAAAGAAAAAAAAAACCTGGAAAAGTAAATTACATTGTTTTCAAACAAATAATCTAAAAGACGTGCCCCTGCTGGTAGACATTCAAATTTATCACCAGGAATGATAACCCTGAATACGGATGCATAAGCATAACTACACAAAAGCAATGCTTAACTCCGACTCCCTCACCCTGTCCACCAGCATCCTGCATTGTCAACCATGCTAGCAAAGCAAAAAGATAACCCTTTTGACTCCCTCACCCTATCCACCAGAATCCTGCATTAACCATGCTAGCAAAGCAAAAACGTAACCCTTTAACTCTCTCACCCTGTCCACCAGCATCCTGCATTACCAACCATGCTAGCAAAGCAAAAAATTAAATCCTTTAACTCCCTCACCCTGTCCACCAGCATCCTGCATTACCAATCATGCTAGCAAAGCAAAAAATCATTTGATTCCCCCACTCCATCCACCAGTTACGATTTTTAAAATACCGCTTTATTTAAAAATAAAAACGTGAAGCTGAAATATCGTGTCCCTACGAGACAGAGACAGAGAGGAGAGAGAGGGAGAGAGAGAGAGATACAGACAAAATAAGCGAAGGAACAAAATTGTGTGTTTACCCAAAATCGTAGAAAATTTACGAAAAAGAAACACTGTCCTTCTCACCGGAATAAATAAAAAAAAACGTATTACCTTTTCGAAGTTGAAGACACCAGGAAGACGCCACGCCACGCCACGCGCAAACACGAACGTCTGCTAAACTTTGCAGACGACATGCCGCGCGCGTTGACAACTGGTAGCAAAGTGAGCGACTGAACAGACAGCGACATCACGTGACTCACTCAGCCAGACCGGATGTGCACGTGTTGCACGCTTTGCACGACATTAACCAACACTTGTGTCAACTTCGCTCACTCACTGTAGGCGTGGACTGTCCATGGCTGGCTCGTTTCTGACATCGCTTGTCACCATGTTGATAAAAGTGTTCTGTAAGATTTCCGAACTGGATATTGAGAGAGAGACAGAGATAGATAGAGACAGAGACAGACAGAGAGAGAGACAGAGAGAGACACACACAGAGAGAGACAGAGGCAGAGAGACAGACAGAGATAGAGACAGAGAGAGAGAGACAGAGAAAGAGAGAGCAAGCGAGAGAGAGAGAGAAGAGAAGAGAAAGACAAAGGAGAGAGACAGACAGAGATATTGAGACAGAGACACAGAGAGAGCAAGCGAGAGAGGGAGAGAGAAAGAGAGAGAAGAGAAAGACAGACAGAGGAGAGAGACAGAGAGGAGAAGAGAGACAGACAGAGATATTGAGGCAGAGAAAGAGAGACAGAGAGAGAGAGCAAGCGAGAGAGGGAGAGAGAAAGAGAGAAGAGAAAGACAGACAGAGGAGAGAGACAGACAGGAGAAGAGAGACAAAGAGAGAGAGAGAAGGGAGAGAGACAGAGGGAGAGAAGACGGAGACAGAAAGAGAGAGAGAAGGGAGGGAGAGAGATAAAAAGAAGAGAGAGACAGAGACAAGAGAGACGGCGACACACAGAGACAAACAGGCAGGAAGACAAGAGAGAGACAGACAGACAGACAGAAACAGAGAGACAGCGACAAACAGACAGAGAGAGGGAGAGACAGAGAGAGAGAGAGAGACAGACAGACAGAGTGAGAGACAGAGAGAGAAATAATACGTGCACTATTTCTGTCCATCCAAGTATAGTATTTTCAAATAATGAGAAAGATAAACAGCAATTTTCCCCATGCTTTCCCACTTTCTTGGAAAGAGCCCAAACTCAACCAAATAAATAAATAAATAAATAAATAAATGTATAAATGAATAAATAAATAAATAAATAACATTAAAAAATCACCGCAAAAAAAAAAAAAAAAAAGAAAAAAAAATATCCGAAAAAGCTCAAAAGTGTTGAATCTCTCTCTCTCTCTCTCTCTCTCTCTCTCTCTCTCTCTCTCTCTGTCACACACACACACACATACAACACACACGCGCGCGTACGCACACACACACAGACACACACACACATACACAGACACACACACATACACACTCAATACACACACACACATATACACACACATACACAGACACACACTACACATACACACACACTACACTACACTACACACACACACACACACACACACACTACACACACACACACACGCACACACACACACACATACACAGACACACACATACACACTCAATACACACACACACATATACACACACATACACAGACACACACTACACATACACACACACTACACTACACTACACTACACACACACACACACACACACTACACACACACCACACACACACACACACACACTACACACACACACACTACACACACCACACACTACACACACACACACACACACACACACACACACACACACTCACACACTACACACACACACACACTGCACACACACACACTACACACACACACACAACACTGCACACACACACAACCCCACACACACACACACACACTACACCACACACACTACACACACACACACACACTACACAACTCACACACACACTCACACACACACACACACACTACACACACACACTATCCCCATCACTGCCCACCCTCTACACACACACACACATACACACACACACGCCACACACACTACACACACACACACATACACAACACACACATCCTCTCTACTACTACTCAATCTTCTCTCCTCCTGCACACACACACATACACACACACACACAGCGCTACGCACACACCAACACAGACACACACACACATACACAGACACACACACACATACACAGACATCAATACCACAACACACCACACATATACACACACATACACAGACACACACTACACACACACACACACACTACACTACACTACACACACACACACACACACACACACACACTACAACACACACACACACACACCACACACACACACACATACCACAGACACACCACAAACACACCAAATACACACACACACATATACCACAACACAACACAGACATCACACTAAAACCTACACACACACACACTACACTACACACTACACACCACAACACACCACACACACACACATACACAACACACACAATACACCACACAACACACTACACAACACACACACTACACACACACAACACCAACACACTACTACACCACCAACACACACACACACACACACACACACACCACACACTACACACACATCACACACACACTACACACATACACACACACTACACAACTACAACCACAATCACACCACTCACACACACAACTCACACACACACAAAACACACCCCACTACACACACACACCCAACACATCACCACTCACACAACACACACAATACACAGACACACACATACACACACTCACATACACACACACACACACTACACACACATACACACACTACACACCACACATCACACACCACACACACATACACCACACAACACTAACACACACACTACACTACACACACACACACAACAACACACACACACTACACACACACCACATACACACACACACTACACACACACACCACACCACACAAATCCACACACACCACCACACACACACACACACCTACACCACACCAACACACACACACACACACACCCCATCAACACACACACTACACACCACACACACACACTGCCACACACACAACACACACACACACACCACACTACACACACACACACTACACACACACCACACCACTGACACACAACACAACCACACAACACACCAAAACTACACACACACACACACACACACACTACACACACACACACACACACACACACACACACTCACACACAACACACACACACACAACACAACACACACAACTACACACACACACACACACACACACACACCACACCACACACACCCACTAAAAACACACACACACACACACACCACACACACACTACACACACCACACCACACACCACACACACCTACACACACACACTACACACCACTAACACACACACACACACACACACTACACACACACACTACACACACCACACACACATCACACACACACTACACACACACAAACACACACACACACTACACACACACACTACACACACACACTCACACACCACACACACTACACACACACACACACACACACTACACACACACACTACACCACACACACTACACACACACACACTACACACACACACACTACACACACACACTACACACACACACACTACACACACACACACTACACACACACACACTACACACACACACTACACACACACACACTGCACACACACACTACACACACACACACTGCACACACACACACTACACACACACCACTACACACACACACTACACACACACACACTACACACACACACACTACACACACACACACTACACACACACACTACACACACACACTACACACACACACACTGCACACACACACACTACACACACACACACTACACACACACACACTACACACACACACACTACACACACACACTACACACACACACACACTACACACACACACACTATACACACACACACTACGCACACACACACTACACACACACACACTACACACACACACACTACACACACACACTACACACACACATACTACACACACACACACGCACACACACACACTACACACACACACACTACACACACACACACACACTACACACACGCACACACACACATACAACAAAAAAACCACACAGATAATGTCAGATGATAACAAAATCAATGTATTCTAAACAATACACAGTAAAATACTTTATCACATATCAGAAAGGATTCACACAGTTCACTTATCTCCCTTTGACTCAGAACCGGAAACGACTAAAACGGATATAATAATTATAGTATAGCGAAGTAATAATATAAATCTAACATAACAGAAATTAACCAGAAAACAAAACAACGTTTTCTTCTAAGATATAGAGAAATAACAATGAAAAAAAAAAAAAAAGCGAAGAAGGCCAAAGATTCACTAGACTTGAAAATGAAATATTTCTTTACATGGTATATTATGTTCACTGCTATTATTTGGGGGGGGGGGGGGGGGGGGGAACCAAATTGCGTTTTTAGATATGTTTTGACTAGAATACAAAGAATATACTTTACATGATAGATAATGTCCAGTGCTAAAAAAAAAAAAAAAAAAAAAACTGAAAAAAGAAAAAGGAAAAGAAATGAAAAGAAAAAAACTAAATGATAATGATTTGGGTAAAAAAAAATCTAACAGGAAAAAAAAAATCCCAAGGAAATTATTATCATTGCATGAATGCATTAAGAAACGGGAGGGGTGAGGGGTGTGGGGTGGGAGGTGGGGGCAGGTGAAATCGTGTTCTAACAATGCTTTTCCAATCATGTTCAAAAATGATATTTTTTTGTGTGAAGAAAGGCACAGCAGTTAAAATCTGATTGGTTTTTATTTTGAAATCAATGTAAGTACACTTTGGTTTGAAATAGTTCGTTGCTGACGAAATTTATGTAGGTCTAAAAATATGATAACAGTACTTGATATTATTTGGTATAGTAAATTGACAGTGCGTGCATTTTGACAATAGTAATACTAATAAATCAATAATCTTTGAAAAAGCAATAATTTATTTGTTGTGTAGTGCAAGCGATGCATATCAAAAGCATTCTCCTTGCACTTGACAATACTAGAACATTATTAAATTTAACACATAAAAACAGGCAATAAAACAAAAAACAAATATAAGTATCAATATTAATAATCCAGCTTGCCAAATTTCTGGTAATCATCATTATTACAACCATATTATTCAAAAGTAATACTAATTGCGGTAATTCATCAAAGATATGTTTTCCTGTCATTTGAAAGCGGCCCATTTACCGCTTTATTACCAAACCACAAAAATTATCACAGGTCACTTTTCAATACACAAATTTACTCTGTTGAAATTAACCTCTCTCTTATCACAACCACATAACCAGAAGAGCAGACGACAAAATCATCCCTTAAACCTTCTGTTCATTTCTCTTCATAAAATGGCGAACAAGATTAGAAACAAAAATAATTATAACCCCATCAAATTTCACAACTTTATATATCGTAGAATCAACAGAAACAGGATCAGGACACCTAATCACAAAATTAATAAACAGTCTATAATTAAAACTTTTCACTTGGTGTAGTTCAAAATCACAATCACAGTTTGAATTTGAAGAACCGAACCACTAAAATAAAAAAAAACAACAACAAATAAATAAACGTACATTAAAAACGGGGGAAAGGAAAAAAAGAAAAAAAAAAAAAAACGGGAAAAAAAAGAAAATTTAAAAAGGAAAGGGGAAAAAAAAAAAGTCTGATACAAGGGACGAAACTCGCAACATCATCATCATCATCATCATCTCTTAGGAAAAGTTACTTCCCATGTGAAGTTGTTCGGAAGTTGTTGATGACAAAGTTTGTGAATAAAAACTTTGTAAACAAAGATCTGCTTTCAGCGAACGTCACAATACTTCCATTTACAATAATACACACAACTTTTCTGCTTACTTTTCATCGCCATCCATTTTCCTTTCTCTCTCAATAATAATAATAATTACAATAATTATAATAACAATAATAATAAATTTATTAATAGTAACAATTAATATTTCTTTCTTTCCTTTCTACATCTTTGATAACAATAAAGCTGAGATATGTTCTGGAAGGGAACTCGGATAAATTGGTCCTGTGTTTTGTGGTGATTGTCTGTTATTTTGGAAAATAAATTAATCAACCATTTCTATAAAATATCGAGGAATCAATAGAAACTATTCTACATGGCAAAGTGTACACATATCAATTCATGTTTCCGTTTTCAAAAAAAATGTTGAAATTATCAACGCAAATAAGGAATAATATAATTAATATTACATACGTAACAGCTATAAGAAATAATATCATATTAATATTACATACGTAACAGCTATAAGAAATAATATATTAATATTACATACGTAACAGCTATGTTCTGTATCATTAGAACGCATTAACAACTATGCTCTGTGGCTACGAATGATAAAAGTCTTATAACTAATTATAATAATTACGAATATACAGTCAGGTCAAGGTTCAACAAGACGAATTCATTTTTGAAGACTTTTTTTTTACGTGGGCCGGTGACTTCTTGTGACAGAGCCGTGGAGTCAAGATCTGATATCTTGAGTTCAATCCCAGCCCACAACATTAAACACTGGTCTGTTGGCTGTCCATCTTGATGTTTCCATTGGGTTGAAAAAAGAGCACAGCACAAATTAACCCATAATATACCAGATTTAAAATGTCATGAGCTTCGGTTGTCTACAAGAGACCAAGGCACAAATTAACCCCTGATGTTCCAGATTAAAAAGTTAAAAGCTATGCTGGTTTGATGAAGACCAAGGCACGGATTAACACATGGTATTCCAGACTGAAAAGTGTCCGGGGTTAAGCTCGTTAGAAAAAAGATCAAAGGAGAAGTTAACCCATCATATCCCTGACTGAAAAGTTACAAGCTACGCTGGTTTCAAAAGAACCATGGCACAAATTAACCCCTGATATCCCATATTGAAAAAATTACAAGCTATGCTGGTTTGATGAAGACGAAGGCACATATTTGTTTTAACCCATGGTATCCCAGACTGAAAAATTATCAGGACCTATGCTGGTTTGAAAGAGATCAAGGCACAAATTAACCCCTGATATCTCAGATTTGAAAATTAAAAAAAAAACTGTGCTGGTTTGAAAAGGACCATGGCACAAAATTAACCCATAATATCCCAGATTTAAAAAAAAAATTCACGAGCTATGACGGTTTGAAAAAAAAGACCATGGCACAAATTAACCCCCTTTGATCTCAGTGACGTTTGGACTGGCTGACCACCACGATGTTATTTCGTTTCTTTCGCTTTTTCCGTCCTCCGCCCAGTGCTGACAGACCGTGTCTGACGTGGCTGTGTGACGTGATAGTGCCTTCTACGTCATCGTCTTCGTCATTACCTCCTCCTTCTCCTTCTGACGTCAGCGCCAGATGAAAGTGAGGCTCTTCCGGTTCCTGTCGCTGTCGGCTTCTGGATCTGCGAGAAAACAGAAAACAAAATTTGTTTCTCTTCTTCTTGTTTTTCTATTTATTTATTTATTTTGTTTATTTTCTATTTCATTCTGAGTGATGGTTTTCTTCCCCGGATCAAGGCACAAGTTAATCCATGATATCCTGTATTATCCCTTGCTCATCATAATGTGTTAATCATTAAACATTAGCTTGCTAATTGCCCATCATACTGTTTCCATCATTCTGGTGGTGTCAGCTTACTGTTTAATAAGTCCACTGGCCTGTTGGCTGCCCATCTGAATGTTTCCATCATTCTGCTGGTGTCAGCTTACTGTTTCATAGGTCCACTGGCCTGTTGGCTGTCCATCTTAATGTTTCCATCATTCTGGTGGTGTCAGCTTACTGTTTCATAGGTCCACTGGCCTGTTGGCTGTCCATCTTAATGTTTCCATCATTCTGGTGGTGTCAGCTTACTGTTTCATAGGTCCACTGGCCTGTTGGCTGTCCATCTTTATGTTTCCATCATTCTGGTGGTGTCAGCTTACTGTTTCATAGGTCCACTGGCCTGTTGGCTGCCCATCTTTATGTTTCCATCATTCTGGTGGTGTCAGCTTACTGTTTCATAGGTCCACTGGCCTGTTGGCTGTCCATCTTTATGTTTCCATCATTCTGGTGGTGTCAGCTTACTGTTTCATAGGTCCACTGGCCTGTTGGCTGCCCATCTTTATGTTTCCATCATTCTGGTGGTGTCAGCTTACTGTTTCATAGGTCCACTGGCCTGTTGGCTGTCCATCTTTATGTTTCCATCGTTCTGGTGGTGTCAGCTTACTGTTTCATAGGTCCACTGGCCTGTTGGCTGCCCATCTTAATGTTTCCATCGTTCTGGTTGTGTCAGCTTACTGTTTCATAGGTCCACTGGCCTGTTGGCTGTCCATCTTTATGTTTCCATCATTCTGGTGGTGTCAGCTTACTGTTTCATAGGTCCACTGGCCTGTTGGCTGTCCATCTTTATGTTTCCATCATTCTGGTGGTGTCAGCTTACTGTTTCATAGGTCCACTGGCCTGTTGGCTGTCCATCTTTATGTTTCCATCATTCTGGTGGTGTCAGCTTACTGTTTCATAGGTCCACTGGCCTGTTGGCTGCTCATCTTAATGTTTCCATCATTCTGGTGGTGTCAGCTTACTGTTTCATAGGTCCACTGGCCTGTTGGCTGCCCATCTTTATGTTTCCATCATTCTGGTGGTGTCAGCTTACTGTTTCATAGGTCCACTGGCCTGTTGGCTGTCCATCTTTATGTTTCCATCATTCTGGTGGTGTCAGCTTACTGTTTCATAGGTCCACTGGCCTGTTGGCTGCCCATCTTTATGTTTCCATCATTCTGGTGGTGTCAGCTTACTGTTTCATAGGTCCACTGGCCTGTTGGCTGCCCATCTTTATGTTTCCATCATTCTGGTGGTGTCAGCTTACTGTTTCATAGGTCCACTGGCCTGTTGGCTGCCCATCTTTATGTTTCCATCATTCTGGTGGTGTCAGCTTACTGTTTCATAGGTCCACTGGCCTGTTGGCTGCCCATCTTTATGTTTCCATCATTCTGGTGGTGTCAGCTTACTGTTTCATAGGTCCACTGGCCTGTTGGCTGCCCATCTTTATGTTTCCATCATTCTGGTGGTGTCAGCTTACTGTTTCATAGGTCCACTGGCCTGTTGGCTGCCCATCTTTATGTTTCCATCATTCTGGTGGTGTCAGCTTACTGTTTCATAGGTCCACTGGCCTGTTGGCTGTCCATCTTTATGTTTCCATCGTTCTGGTGGTGTCAGCTTACTGTTTCATAGGTCCACTGGCCTGTTGGCTGCCCATCTTTATGTTTCCATCGTTCTGGTGGTGTCAGCTTACTGTTTCATAGGTCCACTGGCCTGTTGGCTGCCCATCTTTATGTTTCCATCGTTCTGGTGGTGTCAGCTTACTGTTTCATAGGTCCCTCCTCCCCATTTCAAGACCTTGCCAACACACAGGGTTTTGTACTGGCTCAAGAGTCTGCCAGATAATTGCTGGCAGATTTGGGTGGAGCGCATACGGAATTTTGTGAATGCGATGATCCTTAAAACAAAGCAAAACATAACAAAACAAAACAAAACAAAAGCAAAGCAAAACAAACCCAAACAAAACAAAATTAAACAAAAAATGAAAAAAAAAAAATTAAACAAAAACAAAAATAAACAAAAACAAAAGTTAAACAAAAAACAAAATCACACAAAATTAAACAAAACAAAACAAAATTAAACAAAAAATGAAAACAAAAAACAAAATTAAACAAAATCAAAAATAAACAAAAACAAAGTTAAACAAAAAACAAAATCACACAAAATTAAACAAAACAAAACAAAATTAAACAAAAACAAAAGTTAAAAAACAAAATCACACAAAATTAAACAAAACAAAACAAAATTAAACAAAAACAAAAGTTAAAAAACAAAATCACACAAAATTAAACAAAACAAAACAAAATTAAACAAAAACAAAGTAAACAAAAACAAGACCAAAACAAAGTAAAACAAAACAAAATTACACAAAATTAAACAAAACAACGAAAACATCAAACAAAAACAAAACAAAAACCACTGTTTACTCAGAAACTCAAATTCAAAATCTACAGTAATGCTGTTTGGAGTTATTGGAGTTTGTTCAAGACGGTTTCATCGCGCTCAGACAATTCCATATGAGCTCCACCCAAATCTGCTAGCAAATTATCTGGCAGACTTCCCGAGCCTGCGCAAAACCATGCGCGCTGACAACACGCTGTTCAGTTTCATTTTATGTCTATCCACATAATGTGATATTAGACGATGATGGAAAGAGGAGAGGGAAAAGGTTAGAGGAATAAGAACTATAGCGTAGCCTACATGAAATTAGGAAAATTATCAAAGTATAACCGACAACGTAACAAGAACATGAAAATAAAATCTGAATTAACATTATTATCATAAATTAAAAAAAAAACTTCTAGTTTAAGTGGATTTCTCATAAACAATAACGTTTGTCAATGAACAGATATTTCTAACAAAAACCGTGTCAGTGCAATAAACTATAACAATGAACCGATGGAGCTTTTCAATAATGAGGTGAAAAACTCAAACGCTGTATCGGTTCTTACCTGGACACGCTGCTCCTCTCCTCTTGTTCTTCTCCTGGTCGTCGTCGCCTCGATCGTCTCCGTCGTCGTGAAGACGACCGGCTCTTCGACCGTGACGGAACGGCAGACGGCGGCGCGAGCAGAGGGGAGATGACTGGAGAATGGTCCTGGTCACGCCTCTTGGTTCTTTCCCTTGGCGAACGAGCCCCGCCCTCTCCCTCAGCACGGGGTGTGGTCAGAGGAACCGGAATCTCCTCCCCGGAGGACTGGGCGGCGTCTGGTTCCAGAGACAGACGGATGAAGGGGAGGGAGGTGGGAGGGCAGGCAGCTGAGCGGCTTGCTTCTTCGTGCAAGTCTGCAGAAGTGCTCGCCCCTGTTTCCACCGAAGAGGTTTTCTTTTTCTTCTTCTTCTTCCTTTTCTTTTTCCTTTCCGAGTCCGCCTGTTCCAGATCTTCCCCACTCTGACAGGTGTCAATCATCGAGGAAGGCGGGGCTGTTGCTAGGGGCGGGAATACCGTTGCTACGGGAGGTGGGGCCGCGATTTCTGGCGGCAGAGCAAAGAAGAGGGAAGAATCCACGGAAGACAACTCTGGTTGAGACATTGGTACATCTGGATGATCTCCCGTGGCTAAGTTTGAACGTGATGCTATGAAAACTTGCTGAGAACTCGCTGCCCACGCCAAAGACGCTCCAGCGAAGCTTGCGTCTTCTGAAGCCGCTTCGGAGTTCTTCTCTTCTTCGTGCTCGCTCTTCTTTTTCTTTTTCTTCCTCTTTCGTTTTCTCTTCTCTGTATCGTCATCCGGGATATCGGCCACTTCGTCGGCTGTTTCCGGAGCTTCTGCCGAAATGGTCGCCGAGATTTTATGACTCTCGCTATCGTCTGCAACATTTGCAACACTCTCTTCCATTTTCTTAATTTTCTTGCCTCTCTTCTTCTTCTTTCTCTTGGACTGGCTTTCTGCGGCGACATTGTCCGAAGTTTCGGCTGAGTGGGGGAAATTTGAAGAGCCGTAAACGATTTGTTCGTCGTCTTCGATTTCCAGCCACGGTTTTGACGTCATAGCGTTTTCTGCGTCATCAGCCGACGTCACAGCACATTCCACATCATCTTCGAGGGCGGGAACGTGTTCTGGGTCTTCTCGGGTCTTCTTTTTCTTCTTTTTTCTCTTTTTCTTTTTGGTTTCTTCTGGTGCGTCCGCTTCGCTGGTTAAACTGTCGGGTACTTGTGTTTGTGGTTGGGGTTCCATTCTTGGAGCGGTTTGAGGTGTGTGGGGTTCTGTTTCAGTCTGTCTGAATCTACCGTACAGCTCCAAATAAGCGTCGCTGATTGGAGAATGGGTGAAAAATTGGGACGTGGTCGTATCAAATGGACTCAGTTGTTGTTGTTGTTGTTGCTGCTGTTGTTGTTGCTGCTGCTGTTGTTGGTGTTGTTGTTGTTGCTGAGAAAGATGCAGCTGCTGTTGTTGTTTTTCAAATTCTTCTGTCTGTGTTTGGTAAAGTGTGAAAGATTCAGATTGTGGTGGTGGTGGTGTGGCGTAATCATCCATTTGATCATCCATCACATTCTCCATTCTCTCCATCCTCCTCTTCCCTGCGGATTTCAGGCTCTGCTCCCGACGCTCGCTTTCCGATACGACGTCAGAGGTGACGCCACTGAGAGAATCTTGTTGCGTCAGAGCAGCGAAGGGGTTGCTAAGAGACAGGGAGAAGCTGGAACTGGACGCCTCGTCTGTGACGTCATCGTCTCTGAGTGCGTAATCTTGTTCGGCGTCGGCGATTTTCTCTGAGACGTGGCACGTCAATTTTTCGTCTTTGGACGCGTCATCTGTGACGTCATCATGTCTGGGCGCGTGGTCTTGCTCTGTATCGGCGATTTTGTCTGAGACAAGCTGGTCTGTCAATTTTTCTTCTGTTTGGGTTTGAGTCCATTGTTTTGATGCGAGTATCGTCTCTTCCTCGCGCTCAAAAACATCGGACTCTTCATCGTCGTCACCATCATCATAGTCGTCCCTTTCCTCACCAATGATCTGACCTTGACCTTGCTCGAAGGACATCCTCTGCTCGAAGGACATCCTCTCGAAGGACATCCTCTGTTCAAAGGACATCCTCTCAAAGGACATCCTCCAGGCTTCTGGATTGTCCTGGACTCCAGACAGGTTGGCAGACATTTGACGGCTGTAGAGAGATGGAAAGCGTTTCATCTTTTGTCTGGGCTCTGGGGGTTCGGGAGTTTCGACTGAGATGGCAGCTTCGTCAGCTGTTTGGGCTTGAGAGCAGTCTGTTGGTCGTTCTTTTGGTGCCAGAGTTTCGTCTTCTTCATCTAAAATGTCTTCTTCTTGTTGATGTGGCGTGGAACATTCTTGTTCTTGTTTTCGTGGGTATTGTTGTTCTGGTTCTGGGAGGCGAAGTTCTTTTTCTGGTTCTGCTTCTTCTGATGTGCGCAGTTCTTTTTGTTCTTGCTCTGATAAGGAAAATTCTTTTTGTTCTTCTGACGTAAAACGTTCTTTTTCTTGTACTGTCGTCAGACGTTCTACTTCTTTCTCTGACGTAAAAAGTTCTTTTTCTAGCTCTGACGTAAGACATTCTTGTTGTTGTTCTTCTTCTTCTTCTTCTCTTCTTCTTCCTGTTCTTCTCCTCCTTCTCCTTTTCTTTCTTCTTCTGACGTAAAAAGTTCTTTTTCTTGCTGTGACGTAAATAATTCGTTTTCTTGTTCCGATGTGGAACGTTCTTCTCGTTCTTGCTCTGCAGTGCGCGGTTCTTGTTCAGCTTGTTCTTTGTGTTCTTGCTCTAATCCAGAATATTCCTGTTCTTGTTCTTGTGCCGATTTATACAGTTCTTCTTGAAATCTTTGGCCAAGGTCTGGTCCTACATCTGAGAACTCTCCTGCATCGTGGTCTGGCCTCTGTTCTTTTTTCAGTTCAGATATTTGGGATGGTTCTTCTGCTGAGACAACTTCGCCGGGAATGAGAGATCGTGATTCCGCCTCTGCCGTGACTTGCTCTGGTATTGACTCTTCAACATACTCAAAAACATCCGAGCCATCATCATCATCATCTTCGTCGTCGTCGTAGTAGTCATGATCATCGGCCCCTTCCTCGCCAATGCTGTGACCTTGACCTTGCTCAAAGGACATTCTTTGCTCAAAGGACATCCTCTCAAAGGACATTCTCCAGGTTTCGGGGTTGTCCTGAACGCCGGAGAGGGACGCGGACATCTGTCGACTGTAGAGCGACGGGAAGCGTTTCTTCTTCTTCCTGGGTTCTGATGGCGGTGCGGATGTGGACGGGGAATGTGGGTCTACTTTTTCTGTTGTGATGCGGTCTCCCTGCGCCGGGCTTGTGGATGTGTTCAGCTCTTCTTGTGTTGAGGTCTGGGTTATGCCGAGTTCTGCCTCTGGTACTGATGATGCTACTTCTTTGATATCGTGTTGTTGTGTTTCAAGGGTTAAACTCTGGATGCCTCGTTCTGTTTCTGTCGTCTGCTTCATTGTTATCTCCAGTTGTGGTTCTGATACGGATTCCAGTTTTTCTTGTTCGGTTAGTTCTTCCCGTTGTTCGTCTGTTGCTACCGATTCTTTGGCGTCAGGTTTCTCGTCGTCGTTGGTTGGTTGTTGTGTTGGTTCTTCCCGTTCACTGATTGGTTCGTTTGGTGTGGCTTGAGGTGGTGGTTGTTCTTCTGTTGTTACTTGTTTTGTTGTTGATTCTGTTTGATCTTGTTTCATTTCCGATTCAAGTTTTTCATCTGTAGTCATTTCTTCTTGTGATTCTAGTTGGTCACGTTGGATTTCCGATTCTACTTTTTCGTCTGCTGTTATTCCTTGTAATGCCAGTTGGTCTCGTTCCTTTTCCAATTCTATTTTTTCATCTGTGGTCATTTCTTCTTCTGTTACTAGTTGCTTTTGTACCATTTCCGATCCTACTTTTTCATTGCTGGTTATTTCTTGTGCTGTTAGCTGGATTCGTTCCGTTTCCGATTCCAGTTTTTCATCCGCTGTTATTCCTTGTGATGGTACATCCGCCATTGCTGATTGTCTCACATCAAGTGTTTCGTCTTTAGTTGGTTCTTGTTGTGGATATTCTCCGTCAGTGACTGGTTGGTCTGATGTGGTTTGACGTGGTGCAGGTTCTTCATCATCGTCTTCCGTGAATGAATCTTCGTCTTCGTCTTCTGTGTCTTCGGGGGATGAGTCTTCATCTGCGCTTTCAGCTCTGTGTTCAACGTCCTCTGCTGAGTCGTAGTGCATGTCAGGAGAACGTTCTTCTGATTCTTGTAGGTTACCAGGTTCTTCATGAGACGGTCCGACCATCGCGTTTTGAGCTGGTTCCTGCTGGTCTTCTCGTGACGCAGTACGAGACTCAACGAGAGCGTCGACAGCCATAAATTCTTCACGGGGTACTGGAACCGTTGAAATTCCAGCCGTTTCTGTTTGGTCTTGGCTTGATGCAACATCAGATTCAAGGACGACATTGTCAGCTACACTTCCAAGTTCTTCAGTACATGCTGGAACCGTTATTATTTGAGTCGTTTCTGTGTCTTCTCGGCTGGCTGGAGTGTCTGTGTGAAGGGAAGCGTCTTCAGGAGGGAAGAGCATTTCCTGGATAGGGACGTCCTCAGTTTGACTGGAATCATCCAGAATGTCTGAGATGGTGGACTGGGTTGATGCCTCTTCAGATTCCTGCATTTCAGGAGGGAAGAGCATTCCACGGGCAGGGACGTCCTCAGTCTGACTGGAATCATGTAGAGTGTCTGAGATGGTGGACCTGGTTGACGCCTCTCTGGGTTCTTCTTCCTCGTCCCAACCATGGGGCTCCAGGACCACCTCCTCAAACTGGTCATCAACATCGTCTTCAAGATCATCGTCAGTGTCAGAAGAATCGATGACTTCGTATTCAGCTGCGTCCAATGAATCCGACGCTGAATCTTCTGCATCGTCTTCTGGTGTGATTGAAGCTTCGTGAGGCATAGCTTTTCTGTCGACGTGTGATGTCGATTCTGTCTCATCATCTTCGGGTTTGATTGTCCCCACGTGAGGAATTGATTTTTTGGTAACTTGCTCCTGGTTTTCTTGTTCAGAAATGTACGTTTCTTTTCTATCTACGTAACACTGTAGCGAGTTTCTTTCAGACGTTGGCTCAGTGTCTGCACCTTCTGCAAGGTCTAAAGATGTTGGGTCTTGCTTGCTGGAAGATGCTAATGTTTTGAGAGTTTGTGGTGGATCTTTCTTACAACTGTATGAGATCTGAACATCACAAGGTACGGCTTCCTCAGTGGGAACCATCTCTTCCTGATCCTGTCTGTTGGCCTGATGTTCTTCAGAAACTTCGTCATGCACAGACTTTGTCATGTCTGTATCTTCACGGGCATCAGGCAGTGCACGTGCTCGAGCAACGAGAGTTGATGCTTCTTCTGCTGATGTACATTCAAACCAGTCAATGTCAATGTTGTGGAGAGTTGAACGAGGGCCTAAACTTTTAGCTCCCTGACTCAAATCAGGCTGACTGCTGACAGAGACGGACCCGGTGGCTGTGTGTCTTGGGCGTCCTCGAATTTTTCAAAATCAGCATCATCAAGGCCGTTCTTTGGGGATGTAAGCTGTTCTTTTGATTCTTCAGTCTGGGTTCCATGTGAAGAGTCAGGTTTGTGTCAGACTGTCTCACACACCCATCTGTTTCTGCAGTCTCCAGTGACTGGGTCTGGGTTTCTTCTACTCCTTCTTCGTCGTGACAGGCGGCTTCCAAAGCTTCAAACTCTAAATCTTCTGCATCTATGGAGTATACAGGCGATGAGCTTGACTCGTGACTATCGTGTCCTGCGCCTTCTTGCAGGGAAGACAACAACAGGTGTTGCAAAGACTCCGTCATTGCAGAGGCCAGAGGTGTGTCTTTGGTCAAGTCATAACCAACATCGACATTGCCATTGTCGTCAAGGATGCCAAAGGGTGAAGATCTATCTTCGACTTCATCGTAGGAGTATGAATCTTCTACGCGACTCTCTTCAAACTGAAGTGGGCTGCCCTAAAGCCAAATGTGGGCTGCTTGTCCGGAACTCCCTACCTCCCTCTTCTTCTCCCTCTTTCATATCCTCTTCCACATCTCCCAGAGGACTGTCCTCAAAATGAAGAGGGCTGATCTGAGCAGTATCCTCAACCAACCCTGGGCTGCTTCTCTGGAACTCTTCTCCCACCTCTTCTTCTTCCTCTGTCTCATCCTGTTCCTGATCTTCCTCTTGTAGTTCCTCTGGGCCTTCAGCATGGTGTTCACAGTAACCTTCACTGGCCATTCGTGACGCCACGGCGTCCATCAGGTGTTCCAGGTAGGAATCATCAGACAAGGGCGTCGCGGACGTGATGATGACCTTGGGTGGTTTCTTCTCAAAGTCAAGGCTGAACACAGGGTCAGGGACAGGTGAAGACTGAACGTCAGGTGTGGAATCAGAAGTCTTTGGTCCCTCAAGTTCAGCACTCGATGATTCAGAGTCCTGCATTCTGAGGCCTTGCATGATGGTAGACCTGATTTTGTCTTCGGCGTCAATTAATTCTGTGGACGTTCCTTCGTCTTCTTCCATGAAAGAATCTTCTAGAAACAAGCCAACGTCTTTTTCGGCATCCATCACATCATCCACAACGTCTGAATTTTCAACCCTTATGAATCATCTTCTAGCGTTACAGGGAAGTCTTCAAAGTTCTGGCTTCTAGAATACTCTGAGTCAGAAACGACTTCGTTTTCCGTCTGAGGATCTGCTGACGTTACAGGAACGTCTTTTACAGTTTCGCTTCCAGCAAGTTCACATCCAGAAACGATTTCGTTTTCAATCTGAGTTTGTTCTTCTGACATTGGAGGAACTGTCTGAACGTTTTCGCTTCTAGAAATTTCAGAATCAGCAGCGATGTCGGTTCCAGTTTGAAAATCTTCAGCGAACTGTTCATGTGACTGTATTCCATCTCCAGATTCAGTTGATGGAACTGCTGTCGGGTGTTCTTCTGAAGCGACTGCAAGTCTGTCTATGTCTTGGACATCTAAGCTCTCAGGGTGGAGTAATACAGACTGCTTTCGGCATCTGTCCACGGCGTGGAGATGTCCAGAGAAGAAGTCTCCGTAGCGTCACCTAGATCCTGTGTAGATTCTGAGAGAGACTCTTTCACCATTGAAGCGTCTTTAGTGTCAGCAACGTCCTGCGTAGAGTCTACAACGGAATCCTCAAAGGTCTGTGCTGAAGAGTTGTCGTTCGTGATGCTCAGGCCAAGAGTTGAACCGTTGTAAAGTTCACGTCGTCTTTCTGGGCTGCCTCTTCGACAGAGATCTCCTCTTTCTCTTCTTTCTTCACATCGACGTCAACAACCTCTGTAGTTTTCGTGATGAACTTCTGTTTAGGAGAATCGAAGTCTGCTGTCTCCTGGTCGTGTTTCTCAACAGCTTCAACGTCAGCATCTTTCTCCTCTTCTTGATGTTTTGTTTGCTCGTCTGCGGCTGGATACGTGACGTCATTTTGCGTGTCCACGTCACTACGTACGTCATCCTCCTCCTCCTCCTCCTCGTCGTCCATGTCCTCTAGGGCCACCTCCACCTCCGCCATGAAAACGATCTCGTGAGAGAGGGCCGTGGCCACCTCCTCCGTTAACATGCTGGTGAACTCTGGTGTGTGGAAATCGTTGTTGTCGTCATCGTCGGTGTCGTCATCATCATCACCACGTTCCGAGTCCTGCCCTGCCGTGAGGTCTTCTGGCGCTGACGTCAGATCTGCTGGTGCTGACGTCAGATCGTCCGGTGCTGACGTCAGATCTTCTGGCGCGCTAGACGTCAGTAATCGTCCGGTGCTGACGTCAGATCGTCTTGGTGCTGACGTCAGATTGTCTGATGCTGACGTCACATCGTCTGGTGCTGACGTTAGATCATCCACCAACTCTGCTGACATTTCTGAAACTGGTCTCTGCGTGTATTCTGTCTGCAGTTCTGACTGTAGTTCTTGAGTTGGGTCGTCCGTCCAGCTTTGTTCAGAGCTGACACCTGTTTCTCCAGGAACGATGTCCTGGGCTGCTTCACATCCTTGTGCTGGCAAAATTGATTCTGGTGCTGGCAGAATCGATTCTTGTGCCGGTGGAATTGATTCTTGTACTGGCAGAATCGATTCTTGTGTTGGTGGAATTGATTCTTGTGCTGGCAGAATTGATTCTTGTGCTGGCAGAACTGATTCTTGTGCTGGCAGAATTGATTTTTGTGCTGGCAGAATTGAGTCTGACGCTACTTCAGTCACCACTTTTTGTTCTGACTCTGCAACAAACATCTCTGCTGACTGTTTTGAAACCGATTCTTCTGCTGCAACCGCAGTTTGTTCTGCTTCTTCTTCTTCTTCTTCTTCTTCTTCTTCTTCTTCTTCTTCTTCTTCTTCTTCTTCTTCTTCTTCTTCTTCTTCTTCTTCGTCTGCTTCTTCTTCTTCTTCTTCTTCTTCTTCTTCTTCTTCTTCGTCTGCTTCTTCTTCGTCTGCTTCTTCGTAGTCTTCCTCGTCTTTCTTTTCCTTTAACTTTTGACCTTCCTCATTTTCCTCTTTGACTGATTGTGTTAAAGTGTCAAAGGCAAAGCTTGGTAGTTTCTCTGGCAGGTTTGTTGCTTGTTCTAAGTCCGCAGTTGTCTCCTTTTCTGATCGTGTTTGTCGTTCAGAATGTTCCAAATCCAGTTCTGGGTCTGGTCTTTGTTCTAAATGTGTCGTTGTCTCTGTCCCCGATTCTGACATTCTGTCGGGTTGGTTGTCAGAAAGCGACCAGCTGTCCTCCATACTTTGTATTCCCTCAATCTCCAGCACTTCGTTCACGACGTTTTCTGCGATTTCTGCGGCGTGGAAGTCGAGGGCAACGCTTGGTGAGACGTCCAACGCTGAGTTCTCTGCGTGTTGAACGTGCATGGAAGAATCTGGGACAATTTGTGCGCTACTGCTTTCATCCTGATACAGTTCAGATATGCGGGATGGTTCAGAAATTTCGGTCACTGTAGAAGCGTGTGTTGGTTCTACGTGGTGAACGTGTGAGCAAGATTCTGGAGCTACTTCTGTACTGGTTTGTTCTTTAGCAGCCTCTGGTACTTCGTCACGAACATCTTCCTGAGTTTCAGGCAGTTGGTCAGCATCTCTGAATTTCTCAACAAAATTCTCAGACTTGATTTCTGAGCTCTCGTCCAAATTTGTCGCGTCCAAAGCCCAGACAAACTCCTCTTCAGATTCCTCGTCACTTTCTTCTTCAGGAAAGGTCGATTCTTTTTCCTCTTTTCTCACATTGTTAATCAGGATAGACTGATCAATATCTTTTTCACATTTTGCTGTGATGTCTTCTGATTTTGGCTCTTCTGAAGATTCGCAGATGTCTATGTTGTTTTTTGATTCAGACATGGCAGATTTCAAGCTGGGCTCCGAGGCAGATTCAAAGTAGTATCCTTGCGTGGATTCTGTAAGTTCGCTGACTTGTGTGTTACTTTCTTCAATGAGTGTGGCAGCTTCCATTATGGAATCTTTCTCAGATTCAAGGTTTGATTCCTGCATGTATTCTACAGATTCACTGATTTCCACTTTCTTGTCTGTCGTGGATTTTGCAGCTCCCATTTCGGAATCCATCTCAGTTTCAAGGTAAAGTCCTTGCGTGTTATCTGCGGTGCTTCCGAGACTGGGCTTACTTTCACTGTCAGTAATTTCAAGGTACGAGCCTTGCGCGTACTTCATCAAAGTTTCAAGTTTGGGGTCCATTTCACGTTCAACAATTTCCAGGTACGGTCCTTGTGCATATTTCGCGGATTTTGGTATGCATTCTTCACCAGGTTTTGCGGTATCCGCTGTGGATTCGTCTGCTGACATTCTGTCCAGATGTGTGGATTCTGTTGCTGACATTGTTATTGTGAGTGATGATGATGTTGTTGTTGTTGTTGTTGTTGTTGTAGAGACAGAAGTCATGTCGAGGTGTTGGTCGGTTGATGAAGTTTCTTTCAATTCAGGATGAGGTTTATCATCATCATCATCATCGTCATCACCGTATCTGTCTCTGAAACTTCCACTTTCTCCTTCTCCTTCGTCGTCTTCTTCTTCTTCGTAGTCGTCTTCTTCATCTTCATCCTCCTGTTTCTCTTTAACTTTCTCTTCCTCCTTTGTCTCGTCTATGTCATGTTTGTCTTTGAAATTGGGACTTTCTTCTTTTGCTTCTGCTTTTGTTTCTGCTTTTGCTTCTGTTTTTGCTTCTTCTTCATCATCATCATCATCTTCTTCTTCTTCCTCCTCTTCTTCTTCTTCTTCTTCCTCCTCCTCTTCTTCTTCTTCATATTCCTTCTTCTCCTTCTTGACTTCTTCAACGATCTCTCCTTCCTTTGTCTCTTCTTTGTGAGACAAATCTTGGAAAGTTCCACTTTCTTGTTCATCTTTGTCTTCTGCTACATCTTCTACATCTTCTACATCTTCATCTTCATCTTCATCTTCATCTTCTTCATCTTCATCTTCTTCTTCTTCGTTGTCGTCGTCATGGTCCTTCACCTTTATTTGTTCAACGAATTCTCCTCCTTTCGCTTCTTCTTGGTGAGATTCATCTTTGAAAGCGTCACTTTCTTCTTCGTCATCGTCTTCTTCTTCGTCATCGTCTTCTTCTTCGTCATCTTCTTCTTCGTCATCGTCTTCTTCTTCGTCGTAGTCGTACTTCTCCTTCTTAACTTCTTTAATGATCTCTTCTTCCTTTTTCTCTTCTTTCTGAGATCCATCTTTGAAAGTCCCCCTTTCTTCTTCTTCTTTGTCTTCTTCTACATCTTCATATTCATCATCATCATCTTCGTCTTCTTCTTCGTCATCGTCGTCTTCTTCTTCCTCCTCCTTTACTCTGCTTTCTTCCTTCTCTTTTACCTTTTCCATCTCTTCATGTTCCTTTGTCTTTTCTTTGTCGTGTGTGTCTATGAAAATCTCACTTTCTTCTTCTTCTTCTTCTTCGTCTTTTTCCTTCTTATTCTCTGCTCCTTCAACCTCTTCTCCTCCTTTCTCTGCTTTCTCTTCTCTTCGTTCTTCTTCTCCTCCTGTTGCGTCTGTTTTCTTTTGGTCATGTTTCGTGTGTGATTCTCCGTCATCTGAACGTTCAGTGTCTACTTCTTCTTCTGCTTTCTCCTGTGTTCGTTCGTCATCACTGATGAAATCCTGTCCCTCTTCCCTTTCTTCGTCATCAGTAATGAAGTCTTCGTCATCAAAATCTGTGATGTCGTCACGCTGTTGTGCTACAATGACGTCAGCAGCGCTGGAGGTGGCTTCCGCGAAGATGACGCTGTCTTCTTCTTCGTCTTGTTCTTCTGCTTCATCGTCAGATCTTCCGCTTTCCTCTTCTTCGTCGTCTTCTTGTTTTTCTTTTTCTCTTTCTTGTTCTGCTTCTCTTTCTTGATCATCTTTGTCTTTCAGGAGTTGTTGATGCTCTTCTTCTTCTTCTCCATATCGTTGTTGTTGTTGTTGTTGTTGTTGTTGTTCTTCTTCTTCCTTTGCTTCTTTTTCTTCTTCTTCTCTATGTTGTTGTTGTTGCAGTTGTTGTTGTTGTTCTTCTTCTTCTTCCTCTTCTTCTTCTTCCTCCTCCTCCTCCTCTACTTCTTCTTCTTCCTCTTCTTCGTCTTCTTCTTTCTTTGCTTCTTCTTTCTCTTCCTTTCTTTCTTTTTCTTCTCCTTCCTGATGATCATCTGTACGGCCCAAAGCAGATGCAGATTGCTCAGTGAATGCAGCAGATTCTGAAAATACAGGCATTTCTTGTCTTCTTTCAGTTTCAGCCACATCCGTTGATTCGATGGCGGCACTGGCTTCTTGATCATCTTCAACAACATCCATCTCTTGCGTGCTTTTTTCAACATTAGTTTTTTCTGTCGTGGATTTTGAAGTTGATGGGGATGAAATCATGGCAACAGTTTCTGGTTGTGTTGTTTCTCCACGATCATCGTCATCTTCAACATCACCATCATCGTCATCTTCTTCATCACCATCATCGTCGTCTTCTTCAACGTTTTCGTACTCGACAGTATCCTCTTTCGTGGATGGCGGTTGCGAAGTCTTCACAGCAGTTTCTGGCTGTTCCTCTTCATCGTCCTCGACGTCTTCGTATTCGTCGCTGTCAAAGAAACTGACAGACTCATCTTCAGAGTCCTCCTCACTGACGTCATCAGGGGAAACTTTGTCACGTTTATCAACTGCTTGTGTTTCTTGCAACGGTTCTTTCAACGTCTCTGGACCTGTAGAGCCTGAGTCTGATGCTGAAGTTCCACCCGTGGCTGTTTCTTCATGACCCTCTCTCCAAGATGCTCTCTCAGGAACGAATTCTTCCACAGCTATAGCACATCCTTCTTGTTGATCTGGCTCTTCAAGATTTGATTGAGGAACTGATGCTTCAACAGTGGCTGATGCGCTCAGAACTGAGTCTTGTTGAGGTTGTTCTTCAAAGACCGGAAGAACTGAATCTTCCTGGATCGGTCCTTCAGCTGACTCTTCCTGAGTCGGTTCTGTGACTGAGTCCTCCTGGGTCAGTTTTTCAACTGATTCTGCCTGGGTCGATTCTTCAACTAAGTCTTCCTGGGTCGGTTCCTTGACTGAGTCTTCCTGGGCTGGTTCTTCAGAGACAGCAAAAACTAACTCTTCCCAGGTCGGTTCTTCAACTGACTCTTCCTGGGTCAGTTCTTCATCTGACTCTTCCTGGGTCGGTTCTTCATCTGACACTTCCTGGGTCGGTTCTTCAACTGAATCTTCTTGTTCTACTTCTTCAGATACAGCAGGAACCAAGTCTTCCTGGGCTGGTTCTTCAGAGACAACGAGAACTGAATCTTCCTGGGTCGGTTCTTCAGAGACAGCAAGAACTAAGTCTTCCTGGTCGGCTCTTCAACTAATTCTTCCTGGGATGGTTCTTTAACTGACACTTCCTGGGTTGGTTCTTCAGCCAAATCTTCCTGGGTCGGTTCTTCATCTGAATATTCCTGGGTCAGTTCTTCATCCAACACTTCCTGGATTGGTTCTTCAAATGACTCTTCCTGGGTCAGTTCTTCAACTGTGTCTTCCTGGGTCGGTTCTTCAACTGACTCTTCCTGGGTCGGTTCTTCAACTGAATATTCCTGGGTTGGTTCTTCAACCGACACTTCCTGGGTCAGTTCTTCAACTGTGTCTTCCTGGGTCGGTTCTTCAACTGAATCTTCCTGGGTTGGTTCTTCAACTGACACTTCTTGGGTCGATTCTTCAACTGACTCTTTCTGGGTCGGTTCTTCAACCAACACTTCCTGGGTCGGTTCTTCAACTGAATCTTCTTGTTCTACTTCTTCAGATACAGCAAGAACTAAGTTTTCCTCGGCTGGTTCTTCAGAGACAACAAGAACTGAATCTTCCTGGGTCGGTTCTTCAGAGACAGCAAGAAGTAAGTCTTCCTGTGTCGGTTCTTTAACTGACTCTTCCTGGGTCGGTTCTTCAACTGTGTCTTCTTGGTCGGTTCTTCAACTGAATCTTCCTGGAATTGTTCTTCAACTGACACTTCCTGGGTCGGTTCTTCAACTGACACTTCCTGGGTCAGTTCTTCAACTGACTCTTCCTTGCCTGGTTGTTTAAAAACAGGAAGACCTAAATCTTCCTGGACTGATTCTTCAACTGACTTTTCCTGGGTCGGTTCTTTGGCTGACTCTTCCTGGGTCGGTTCTTTGACTGACTCTTCCTGGGTCAGTTCTTTGGCTGATTCTTCCTGGGTCAGTTCTTTGACTGACTCTTCCTGGGTCGGTTCTTTGACTGACTCTTCCTGGGTCGGTTCGTCAATTGCCTCTTCCTGTTCTAATTCTTCAGAGACGGCAAGAACTGTGTCTCTTGTTCTAGTTCTTCAGAGATGGCAAGAACTGTGTCTTCTTGTTCTAGTTCTTCAGAGACGCAAGAACTGTGTCTTCTTGTTCTAGTTCTTCAGAGACGGCAAGAACTGTGTCTTCTTGTTCTAGTTCTTCAGAGATGGCAAGAACTCTGTCTTCCTGTTCTCGTTCTTCAGAGACGGCAAGAACTGTGTCTTCCTGTTCTCGTTCTTCAGAGACGGCAAGAACTGTGTCTTCCTGTTCTAGTTCTTCAGAGATGGCAAGAACTGTGTCTTCTTCCTGTTCTAGTTCTTCAGAGACGGCAAGAACTGAGTCTTCTTCCTGTTCTCGTTCTTCAGAGATGGCAAGAACTGTGTCTTCCTGTTCTCGTTCTTCAGAGACGGCAAGAACTGAGTCTTCTTCCTGTTCTAGTTCTTCAGAGACGGCAAGAACTGTGTCTTCCTGTTCTGGTTCTTTAGAGACGGCAAGCACTGTGTCTTCCTGTTCTGGTTCTTCAGAGACGGCAAGAACTGTGTCTTCCTGTTCTAGTTCTTCAGAGACGTCAAGAACTGTGTCTTCCTGTTCTAGTTCTTCAGAGACGGCAAGAACTGTGTCTTCCTGTTCTCGTTCTTCAGAGACGGCAAGAATTGTGTCTTCCTGTTCTAGTTCTTCAGAGATGCAAGAACTGAGTCTTCTTCCTGTTCTAGTTCTTCAGAGACGGCAAGAACTGAGTCTTCTTCCTGTTCTAGTTCTTCAGAGACGGCAAGAACTGTGTCTTCCTGTTCTGGTTCTTTAGAGACGGCAAGCACTGTGTCTTCCTGTTCTGGTTCTTCAGAGACGGCAAGAACTGTGTCTTCCTGTTCTAGTTCTTCAGAGACGTCAAGAACTGTGTCTTCCTGTTCTAGTTCTTCAGAGATGGCAAGAACTGTGTCTTCCTGTTCTAGTTCTTCAGAGACGGCAAGAACTGTGTCTTCCTGTTCTAGTTCTTCAGAGACGTCAAGAACTGTGTCTTCCTGTTCTAGTTCTTCAGAGACGGCAAGAACTGTGTCTTCCTGTTCTCGTTCTTCAGAGATGGCAAGAACTGTGTCTTCCTGTTCTCGTTCTTCAGAGATGGCAAGAACTGAGTCTTCTTTCTGTTCTAGTTCTTCAGAGACAGCAAGAACTGTGTCTTCCTGTTCTAGTTCTTCAGAGACGTCAAGAACTGTGTCTTCCTGTTCTAGTTCTTCAGAGACGTCAAGAACTGTGTCTTCCTGTTCTAGTTCTTCAGAGACGGCAAGAACTGTGTCTTCCTGTTCTCGTTCTTCAGAGATGGCAAGAACTGTGTCTTCCTGTTCTCGTTCTTCAGAGACGGCAAGAACTGTGTCTTCCTGTTCTAGTTCTTCAGAGACGGCAAGAACTGTGTCTTCCTGTTCTAGTTCTTCAGAGACGGCAAGAACTGTGTCTTCCTGTTCTAGTTCTTCAGAGACGGCAAGAACTGTGTCTTCCTGTTCTAGTTCTTCAGAGATGGCAAGAACTGTGTCTTCTTTCTGTTCTAGTTCTTCAGAGACAGCAAGAACTGTGTCTTCCTGTTCTCGTTCTTCAGAGATGGCAAGAACTGTGTCTTCCTGTTCTCGTTCTTCAGAGATGGCAAGAACTGTGTCTTCTTCCTGTTCTAGTTCTTCAGAGACGGCAAGAACTGAGTCTTCTTCCTGTTCTAGTTCTTCAGAGACGGCAAGAACTGTGTCTTCCTGTTCTGGTTCTTCAGAGACGGCAAGAATTGTGTCTTCCTGTTCTAGTTCTTCAGAGATGGCAAGAACTGTGTCTTCCTGTTCTAGTTCTTCAGAGATGGCAAGAACTGTGTCTTCCTGTTCTAGTTCTTCAGAGACAGCAAGAACTGACTCCTCCTCAGCCGGTTCTTCAAGGCATGCTTCCATCGAGGTTGGAGCTTCCAGAACAGACTCCTGCTGGAATGGTCTGTCGGACACAGGCAGAACTGATTCTTGCAGTGATGGTTCCTCAAATGCTTCTGAAGTCGCTGATGAACTCAAAACTGTTTCTTGTAGAATTTGTCCTTCAAAGACCGAGTCTGTAGTTTGTGGATCTTTCTGAGTAGTTTCCTCACAGGTGTGTTCTTCGGGAACTCTAACAGCAGGGAAGAACTCCAGTCTGGTGGACACCTGGATGTCTCTGGAAGATTCCGGAACGTCGCGGACATCTTGGAAAATGTCTTCCTCCACTTCGTCCGGACTCTGACACTCCGCTTCCTGTGAGTCAGACACAAGAGTTACTTCCTCCTGATCCTCCTCCATCACCGCCAGGGTGGGCTTCTCTGAGAGCGGGGTCACGTGATGAAGGGTCGGGCGGAAGTCTTCGGGGAGATAAGCGTCGTAACTGCTGGCCGCGGAGTCGGGTCTGGGGAACTCTGAGCGGTACACCCTGTCCTTGTACAGCGTGTCCTTGAGAGCGGCCAGGTCCTTTCCGTCCTTACACGTCATCTTCTCCACGTCGCTCTCGCTGTCAGGGTGGGCTGTGCTGTCCTGACGCGTCGCCGCGGCGGCGTCCCAGCGGTTCCGGAAGGTTCCAGAATCGGATTCTAAGTCTAAGGTCATGATGCTGAAATCTGAGAGAGAGCGGCTGAGAGTGAAGCTCTGCTCATCACTTGATGGGTATTCTACGGCGTAGGTGCTGGGGAAGGCGTTGGTTTGAGGCGTTAGGTCGAATGTTGAGACTTCTGTGTGAGGAGAGGCGTCAAGGTGTGATGATGTTCCTGGTGAATCAAAATATGACGTCTCTCCGCTTGGTTCTTCAAAACGTGAAATATCAAGCTGACCAGCTGGTTCATCAAAGCATGAAGTATGAAGATGACCAGCTCCAAATATACCAGTGTTGGTTTGGAATACATCACAGCTGGTTTGAAATACATCAGGTTTGGTCTGAACTGTATCAGAGCTGGTTTCGACGCCATCAGGTCTGGTTTCAAATCCATCAGAATCTTTAGGAGTTTGATCGCGTTTCTCTGCGAGATGCATCTCTTCCTCTGTGAGACTAGACGACATCTCAAACGTCATCTCCGACACGTGACGTGACGTTTCGTAACTGGCGACGTCGACGTCGACGATGGAACTGTAGCTGTCGCTGCTGCTGGTTGCTTCGCCTTCGGTGTAGATCTCGGAGAAGCTTTCGACATCCTTCGTCTCTGTGGCGGAGTGTGTCTTGGGGAAGATGTAGCGGTATCGTGGAGGTTCTTCACCTTTCTGTATGAAATACACAGTATCAAGCTTGAAGAGTAAGGACGTTTCAGGGTCTTCCGAAAACGTTCTGTACAGTGACGTCACGTGTCGGGCTTCTGTGGCTCTGTCCCGGATGGTTTCGTCATCATAGCTGGTCGCTCCTTCACTCTCTGACGTCACAGCTGACGTGGAAGGAGTCTGGATCAGGAAATTCACATCGTCCTGTTGTTCCTCTGACTCTGCAGCCACTCTGCTCACTCTTTGAGCTCCGCCCTCTGTCACTGACGTCAAAGGAGCTGACATGACGTCAGAGAGTGATGTGATGTCACTGGAAATGTAAGAGTTGTAGTTTTCGTCCAAGTCTTGGCGCAGGATGTCTGTGTCACCTTCTGGCTGAGGTGTTGATGTTCTCTGATAGAACTGGTGATGCGGCTCCCAAACGTCCCCCTCTAGATCTTCTTCCCTGGACAAAAATGGATCCTGGACGTCTGTGTACGACGTGCTTTGCAAACTGTGAAACACAAGTCTTGGAGAAGGGGAATTGTGGACATTCTGGTTGTACTGCAAGCTGTATCTTGTGTTTGGCCTGTAAGGGTGGACATTTCTGTGCAAACTGCTCCGTCTGTAAGGAGTATTTGCTCAGTTTGTGTAGGTTCACTTACGTCACTGCTGAAAGATTCATGGTCCTCTTCTACAGCTTGTGGTATTTCTGTACATTCTTTTATTTCAGAAGACTCCTCTGCCGAAACATTTTCAGCCTTGTCCAGCTCAGGTTCGACCGACTCTGATTTCTCTGGCAGCAACAATTCAGTCGACAAGTCTTCAGAACCCAGGAGTTTTTCATCATCTTCTTCAGTTTCTGAAGGCATCATTTTCGTCGAAGCATCCTCAGAAGAAACCTCTATTAAAACATCTTCAGCCTGCTCTGGCTCTGGTTCAACCGACTCTGATTTTTTTGGAAGCAACATTTCAGTCGACAAGTCTTCAGAACCCAGTTTTTCATCATCCTCTTCAGTTTCTGAATCTTTTGTGAACATCATTTCAGTCCAAGCATCTTCAGAAGGAATCTCTGCCAGTACGTCTTCGGACTCTCTGGTTTGGGTTCCACTGATTCTAATTTCTCTGAGAGCAACATTTTAATGGACAAGTCTTCATGATCCATCAGTTCTTCTTCATCTTCTTCAGTTTCCAAATACTTTTGAGAACATCACTTCAGTCACAACGTCTTCAGAATCCGATATCACAGGTTCAGCCTCTGTACTGTCAACCGTCTTTCTATCCTTTAAAGGTGACGTCTTCTCCTCCCCCGAATCGTTAAATCGACCTCCGGGACGATGTCAAGGAAGGAGGGAACTGACCGAACCGCCAACAGCCGTGTCTGAGGTCCCGACTTTTGTCCGAAACCATCGTCGCTGGTGACGTGTTGCGTGACGTCGTCTGATGACGTAGGCGGGGAGACAAGGGCCATAATCTGTGTCAGGATGTCGTAAATCTCCGCCTCCAGCTCTGCCCTTGTCTGCAGCTCTCTGTCCGTGGCCACGCCCTCTGTGACGTCATCAGGGGGGCGGTCAGGGAGAGGATGGGGAGGCGCTTCGCTTGGGTACCTGTGGGAATAGTCGGGGTGGTTAATGTAAGGGTTGCTTTCATATAATCATTGTGTATACCATTTCTACGCAGTACACACCCAGGAATGCACATACGCATATTCACGTGCATACATACTCACATAAATACACACATGCACGTGTGCGCACACACACACACGAAAACAAGAGAGGGAGACAGAGAGATAGAGACAGATAGAGAAAGAGACAGATAGAGAGAGACAGAGACAGATAGAGAAAGAGAGACAGAGACATATTATTATATATATAGAGAGAGAAAGAGAGACAGAGACATATATATGAAGAGAGACACAGACAGAGAAAGACAGATAGACAGAGAGAGACACACAGACAGAGAGACAGAGACAGAAACAGAGAGAGACAGAGAGAAACATAGAGAGAGACAGACAGACAGAGAGAGACAGAGAGAGAGAGAGACAGAGAGAGGATTGTGAGGGAAACAGAATGACCGACAGAAAGGCAGACCAATAGACACGCAAGCAGACACACAGACAGATGAACACATACATACATACATACATACATACATACATACATACATATATACATACACACATACATACATACATACATACATATATACATATATACAATATACATACATACATACATAACTACACACATACATACATTACATTACATACATACAGGCGCCGCGCGCGCACACACCACACACACACACACACACACACACACACACACACACACACACACACACACACACACACACACACACACACACAGAAATCCGTCTATCAACATCAGACCAACAAATAAATAACAAAAACTATCTTCTATCCCTCAGGATGTCGGGGAGTGAGGTGGTAGAGACCTCAACCTTTCTCAGAGGTCAGCATTATAAAGGCAATACCTATCTCCTCCCACCTTTCAGCTTTACCTTCTCCAACCCTGAACAAAGCCAGGCAGCCCACCCCACCACAGGTGGACTGGAAACCGCAAGCTCAACACTTTCCCCAGGGCAAAATTGAACTCACACAGTCAAAACTGAAAGACAGGATCTCCATCTCTCTGCCAAGTATGTAAAACATGAAAAATAAAAAATTTTTTAATAAAAAGAAAGTAAAAGAAAAGAAAAAAGAAAAAAGAAAAGAAAAAAGAAAAGAAAAGAAAAAACCAAATAGAAAGAAATTGTAAGGGGAGCAAACTCACTGTGTTGAAATGCCATGCCTCGCTTCTTCTCTCCCTGATTCCGCTAGAGTTACCTCCCTGCTGTCATCACTCTCCTGCAAGGGGGAAAAACCAACAACAAAATATTGATAATAACAGATTACAAGGATAATCATGATAATGATAATGACGATGATAATCAATTATAAGGATATTTGTGATAACAACGATAATGATAATATATGATGATAGTGATGATGATGACAATGATGATAATATCAGAGATGACTCATCTTGCTTTATCATATGTGTTTTAGTGCCAAACTGACTGAATGTGAGAGAGAGGGGGGAGAGACAGAAAGAGAGAGAGAGAGAGAGTAATGGAAAGAGAGAGTAATAAAGAGAGAGAGAGAAAGAGAGAGAGCAGGAGAAAAGAGAGAAAGAGAAAGAAAGAGAATGACAGTGACAAAACAGAGAATGAGAGAAAGAACGAAAGAGAGAAAAAATGAAAAATAAAAAGAAAGAGAGAGACAGAGACTGAGACATACACACACACACACACACACACACCCACACCCACAGAGAGAGAGAGAGAGAGAGAGAGAGAGAGAGAGAGAGAGAGAGAGAGAGAGAGAAAGAGAAAGAAAGAGAATGACAGTGACAAAACAGAGAATGAGACAAAGAACGAAAGAGAGAAAAAATGAAATATAGAAAATAAAAAGAAAGAGAGAGACAGAGAATGAGACACAGAGAGAAGGAAAGAGAGAGAGAGAGAGAGAGAGAGAGAGAGAGAGAGAGAGAGAGAGAGAGAGAGCTGTACTTGAAAAGGGTGGGAGATGTACTCGCAGCGACAACAGATAGATTCGTATAGAGGACCATGATCGCCAACGCCATGCAGCAGGGTACATGATGATGATGGTGATGATGATGGTGATGATGATGATGATGATGATGATGATGGTGATGATGATGATGATGATGATGACGACGACGACGACGACGACGACGATGATGATGGTGATGATGATGATGATGATGATGATGATGATGATGATGATGATGATGAGCCACAACAGGAAAGCTGGAGGGAAAAAGAACACCAGGTAGACCCATCATCATCAGGTGCCTTGCCGCATGGCGTTGGCGACCATGGACCTCCATCTGTCTCTATAGACTTCAGCTTAATGACGACAAAACAGAAGCTATCCTCATTGGCACCCGTCAGAAACTTTCTCAGCTGCCTCCTCTTTCTCTCCCATTATGTAACACATCAGTCCCAATTTCTGATTCAGCTAAAAACCTTGGTGTCTGCATTGACTCTACCCTCTCCATGAACAACTTTGTTTCTCAAACTGCCAGATCCTGCTACTATCATCTCCATCGTATAAAGCTGATCAGGAAGTATCTCTCTGTCGAAACAACTGCAAAACTCGTTCTCTCCTTCATAATGTCTCGCATTGACTATTGCAATTCACTCCTGTCTGGTCTTCCTGCCTCCACCATTCACATCCTACAGCGCATTCAAAACAATGCTGCACGCCTTGTACTCAAAAAGAAAAAAGCTGACCACATATCTCCTCTCCTGGCACAACTTCACTGGCTCCCTGTATCAAAGCGCATACAGTACAAACTAGACACCATGTGCTACAAAAGCCTCAATAACGCAGCCCCCGATTACCTGTCAAGCCTACTTGAGATCTATGTTCCCTCACGTACCCTCCGCTCTGCCTCTGATCCTCTGACTCTTCGCTTTCCACGCACTAAGCTCAATACCTATGGTCCACGAGCCTTCTCTGTTTCTGGTCCACTCTCCTGGAACAAACTTCCTCTCTCAGTCCGTCAGCAACCTACTTTTGTCTCCTTCAAGTCCGCTCTCAAAACTCACCTTTTCTCTCCTGCATAAAATCCTAACCTCACTCAACCCTCCCCTCTGCAGCCTGTCTCCGCTCGGAGGGAATCACATGGTTATAATATATAATTGTATGCTATGCTCTCTATAATTTTCCATTGCTTTTGTTCTTGCTTTTATTGCTTTTATTCTTTCTCCCCATTTATAGCCATGCGTGTGTGTGTGTGTGTGTGTGTGTGTGT
>JAPXFY010000035.1:36524494-36565007 GCA_030674185.1 Monoplex corrugatus
GTCTGTCTTCAGAAACTGAAATTTCTTGAGGTCCATATGTGTCTGATGTCATTTGTAGTTCACAAACTGAAATTTCTTGAGGTTCATACGTTTCTGATGTCATTTGTTGTTCAGAAACTGAAATTTCTTGAGGTCCATATGTGTCTGATGTCATTTGTTGTTCAGAAACTGAAATTCCTGGGTTCTACGTTTCTGATGTCATTTGTTGTTCAGAAACTGAAATTCTGAGGTTCATCGTTTCTGATGTCATTTGTTGTTCAGAAACGAAATTTCCTGAGGTTCATACGTTTCTGATGTCATTTGTTGTTCAGAAACTGAAATTTCTTGAGGTTCATACAAGTCTGATGTCACTTGTTTTTCTTCATCATCAACCTTCGTTTCTTCAACAGGCATTGTGGGTAATTCTTCTTTTACCCATGTATCTTCAGGGACTAAAATCTCTCGTGCTTCATACAGTTCTGCTGTCATCTGTTTTTCAAAGTCAGTTTCGTCCATCGTTTTGGCGAAATCGTCAGCTGTTAGTTCTGATTGTGATTTCTTCGAGTCAGTCATCTTTTCTGCTTCCTCTTCTTCCTTTTCCCATTCCTCTAAGTCTTCGTCTTCTTCTTCGTCCTCTTCCGTGTCCTCTTCAATATCCTCCACCCATCTCGCTTCCTCTCGCACTATTCTTCTCAAAGACAGGAGCTGGACGCCTCCGGAATCAGGGATGGAAATGGTTAAAGGTTTTGCTTCATCTAAATCTGTTTCGCTGCTGGGTTTTCTAGAATCTTCTTTCTCTTCTTCTTCCTTGAGTATTGCCAGAGGTGTACTTTCTTCCCTCTCTTCTTTCTCCCTCAGGCGTGTTTCTTCTGACAAGTCTTTTGTAGAAACTTCTCTTTCTTGCACGGGCAGTGTCAGAGGTGTGCTTTGAGACCAGCCACATTCAGCAATCTGTATGTCTTGAGGTTCAAAACTTTTAGGACATACATACTCTCTGAGTTCTCTGTCGGATGATGGTGGGTGAGGGTGTTCCTCTGTTGCTGATAGATATGTAAAAGGGGCGTCTTGTTGCCAGTCAGATTCCGACACCTGGATTTCTGTTGGTTCGTAAATGTCTGCTGTGCTCAGTTCTTCTGTTTCAGTTCCCTGCTCTGGTGATTCTTCTTCAATGTCTGGTTTGGCAGGTAATGTGAATGGAACATCCTCAGTCCAGTCAGCAGAAGGTATTGGAATCTCTTGTGGTTCATAGTTCTCTTGTGGTATTCCTTCTTCGTGGAATTCATGGCTGGCTGACATTCTTTCTTGATTCTGATTCTCCGCAGTAGATGTTTCTCCTTCCTGTAGCACTTCCTGTGAGAGAGAAACCCCTTCAGTCCACTCTGTTTCTGGAATCTGAATGTCTTGTGGTTCGTATGTTCCTGGAACTTCTCCTTGCTTGTCTTTTGATTCTTGTGTTGCTTGCTTTTAGAGTTTCTGCATCGGCTGGAATGAGAGTCCAGTCTGTGAATGGGATGGGATAATCTTCAGGCCAGATTATGCTATGAGCTGGAACCACGGTGTCGTCCGAGTGGTATTGGTCCTTCTGTTGTTCTCCTTCTTCTTGAACGTCCTGTTCTTTGCTGGATATTTCTTCACAGACGAAATCCATATCTTTCATAATTTCTTTCTGCAAAGGAGTAAGTGGGACATCATCCTCATAGTCTGTTTGGGTCACTTCCACCTGTTGGGATCGGTCTGTGTCTGGTGTTTCTCTCTCCTCTTGATCCGATGAAGTCTTTCCAGATACTTCCAGTTCAGGAGGTTGGTATGTTTTTGGTGTTTCTACCTCTTCTTGGTCAGGTTTTTCCGTTTCTTTTGGTTCGTGAGTTTCTGTCATTTGTTCTATTTCTTGGTCTGGTGAAGTCGTTCCAGATACTTCCATTTCAGTCGGTAGGTATGTTTCTGGTGTTTCTTCCTTTTCTTGGTCAGATTCTTCCATTTCTTTCGGTTCGTAAGTTTCTGTTGTGTTTTCCTCCTCTTCGTCTGGTGAAGTCTCTCCAGACACTTCCAGTTCAGTAACTTGGTACGTTTCTGTTGTGTCTTCGTCTTCTTGGTCAGATGGAGTTTTCCCAGATTCTTCTATTTCTTTTGTTTCGTAAGTTTCTGCTGTTTGTTCCACTTCTTGGTCAGATGGAGTTTTCCCAGATTCTTCTATTTCCTTTGTTTCGTAAGTTTCTGCTGTTTGTTCCACTTCTTGGTCAGATGGAGTTTTTCCAGAAACTTCTCCTTCTTTTGGTTGGTATATTTCTGGCGATTCTTCCTCTTGGCCTAATGTTGTCTTTGCAGAATCTTCTTTGTCATCAGTGATGTCAGCTGTGATTGGAACTTGGTCAGGCTGGAAAGTATCAGGAATTTCAATTTCCTGTGCTTCATACCTTTCTGTCATCTCCTCTCCATCTGCTTCTCTTGTTTCAACGGTTTTTTCTTTTTCCTTTAATTCTTCTTCGACGTCGTCAACATTTTCTTTTTTCTCTTCACCTCCTTTGTGAAATTCTTCTTCGCCTTCTTCTCCCGCCTCCTTCTCTTCTTCTTCCTTTTCCTCTTTCTTGTCGTCTTCTTCTTCAGGGACGTCTTGTGAAGTAACAGTATGTTTTGCTTGTTCCTCTTTCTCATGTAACGGAGCAGAAGCAGGAACGCTGTCCAGCCAGTCAATGTCTTGAATTTCTATTTCTTGAGGTTCGTACGTTTCAACGATTTCTTCTTCTTTCCCTTCTTTGTTTTCTTCTTCTTTGTCTTTTTCTTCTGTGTCTTCTCCGTTTTTCTCTTTCCATTCTTCATCTACAGGAGTTGTGAAAGGAGATTGTTTCTCCCAGACAGACTCAGCAACGTGGATTTCTTGTGGTTCGTAATTTTCAGGGATTTCGTCGTCATCATCTTCCTCCTCTTCCTCCTCTTTTTCTTGCCCCTCTTCTTTAAAGACGTGAGTGGTGAATGGAATTTCCCTTTCCCAGGCAGAGTCCTCAATTTGGATTTCTTGAGGTTCATAGGTATCAGGAATTTCTTCTTCTTCTTTATCTTCTTCATCATCATCGTATTCTTCTTGTTTTTCTTCTTCATGGATGTTTGTGGTGAGGGGAGCTTGTGTTTCCCATGCAGATTCCTCAATGTGGATTTCTTGTGGTTCATAGGGTTCAGGGATTTCTTCCTCTTCATCATCTTCTTGTTCTGGTTCTTTTAGGTCGTGGGTGGTGAAAGCAGCTTGTGTTTGCTGGGCAGACCTCTGACTCTGGATCTCTTGAGGTTGATAAGATTCAGCGATTTCTTCTTCTTCTTTTTCCTCTTTCTCATCATCATCGTCTTCTTGTTTTTCTTCTTCATTGAGATGGGTAGAGATGGGAATCTGTCTTTCTGAGGCAGACTCCTCGATGTGGATTTCTTGAGGCTCGTAGGATTCAGAAATTTCTTCTTCTCCTCCTCCTCCTTTTCTTGTTTTCCTTCTTCATCCACATGGGTGGTGAAAGGAATTTGGTTTTCCCAGGCAGACTCCTCGATGTGGATTTCTTGAGGTTCATAGGTGTCAGGTATTTCTTCTTCTTCATCATCTTCTTCATCATCATCGTATTCTTCCTGTTTTTCTTCTTCATGGATGTTCGTGGTAAGGGGAGCTTGTGTTTCCCATGCCGACGCCTCAATGAGGATTTCGTGTGGCTCATAGGATTCAGGGATTATTTCTTCCTCCTCTTCCTCCTCCTCCTCCTCTTCTTCTTCTTGTTCTTGTTCATCGTGTACCTCACCATCTTTTTCTTCCTCACAGAGAGGAGTTCTGAGAGGAACTTGTTGGTCCCAGTCTGACGCCGGAATCTGGATTTCTTGAGGTTCGTAAGATTCAGGGATTTCTTCTTCCTTATCTTCTTTGGATTCTTTGTCTTCATCTTCTTTTTTATCCTTTTCTTCTTCAGATACATGACTGGTGAAAGGAACTTGTTCTGCCCATTCTGATTCCGGAATCTGGATTTCTTGAGGTTCGTAAGATTCGGGGATTTCCTCTTCTTCTTCTTCTTCTTCATCTTCTGTGTCTCTTCCTTTTTTTGATTCTTTGTCTTCATTTCCTTCTTTCTTCTGTTCTTCTTCACATACATGGCTGGTGAAAGGAACTTGGTCTCCCCAGTCTGAATCCGAGATCTGGATTTCTTGAGGTTCATAAGATTCAGGGATTTCTTCTTCTTCTTCTTCAGAAGTGTCTTCAACAAGCCCACCGTCTCCTCTTCCTGTGTCACTGTGTGTTCTTCATCATCTGCCTGTGTCACAGTAAAGGGGGTTTCATGGATCCAGTCTGTGTCAGACACGTGGATCTCTACACACTCACACGACACTTCAGCATCAGGACTGTCACACCTCAACACATGGATCTGCTCATCGTCTGTCACCATCTGCTCGTCTCCCATCTCCACATCAGCATCGTCACTGAAGTCTTGACTGAAGGGGACAGGTTGTGGAATGACTTCTGTTGTCTCGTCCTGTTCCAGATCTGTGACATCATGCTTCAAGTCTTCTGTCACAGAGTCAGGGCTTTCAGGCCTGTGGGTGTCGTCGTCCATGAGGCAGCAGTTCTTCCTCTTTCCAGAGGTCGACATCTTTAGATACAGTTTCATCCAAGTCTCTTGTGTGTGGAGCATCATCTGACAATGTCGCTTCATCACGTCTGGTTTCAGAGTCTGAAGGTACTGCTTCTTTAGGCACTTCTTGAGACACTTCTTCAGACATTTCTTCAGACACTTCCAGTTGCTGGCTGTCAGCATCAGAACTGTCACATCTCCACATGTCCACATCTCCTTCTTCTGCCCTCGTCAAAGCCTCGCCAAAGTCCACTTCTGCCTCCTCATTAAAGTCTTGCTCAAAGGGAACAACGTCCTGTCCAACTCTGCAGTGACATCAGAGATGCTGCTGACGTCAGGGCATTCTGTCACAGAGTCTGGACTGTCAGGCCTGTCGATGTCATCTTGTGACTTCACGTATGTGATGCCCAGGTTCATGTGTGTGGATGTCAGCTCGACGTGTTCAGAGCGCGTGTGTGTCAGTCCTGGTGTAAGTTCGTACTGTCTGTTGTCAGAATCCAACATGTGTGTGTCCTGGGCATGTTCTGTTTGCTGCCTGCTGGATGAGTCATCATCGTCTTCTTCTTTCTCTTTGTCTTCTTCACAGACAGACATAGTAAAAGGGGCTTGTCTTTCCCACTCACAGTCTGTGACTTGGATTTCTTCTTCTTCTTCTTCGTCTTCATCTTTCGGTTCTTCAGGGATAGGCATAGTGAAAGGAATTTCTCTTTCCCACTCTGAGTCAGTGATTTGGATTTCTTGAGGGTCATGTGTCTCTAGGATTTCTTCTTCTTCGTATTCTTCGTCTTTGTCTTCCTCTTTCCCTTCTTCATCTACTTCTTTGTTTTCGTCTTTCTCTTCTTCTTTCTCTTCGTCAGACACAGGCATAGTGAAAGGAGCTTCTTTTTGCCACTGCGATTCGGCAATCTGGATTTCCTGAGCTTCATATGTCTCTGGGATTTCTTCTTCTTCTTTTCATTGTCTTTGTCTTCTTCCTTTTCCTCGTCTTCTACATCTTTGTCTTCTTTTTCTTCCTCAGAAACAGGCATAGTGAAAGGAACTTGTTTTTGCCACTGTGATTCAGCAATCTGGATTTCTTGAGGTTCATAAGTTTCAGGGATTTCTTCTTCTTCCTCTGTTCCTTCTTCTTCGTCTTCTTCTCTCTCTTCTTCTTTTGCTTTTTGAGAAAGAGGCATGGTGAATGGACTTTGTGTTTCCCAGTCCAATTTACTGATCTGGATTTCTTGAGGTTCGTAAGTCTCTGGGATTTCTTCTTCTTCGTCATGTTCTTCGTCTTTGTCTTCTTCTTTCTCTTCTTCGTCTACTTCTTGGTCTTTGTGTTTCTCTTCTTCAGAAACAGGCATAGTGAAAGGAACTTCTTTTTCCCACTGCGATTCTGCAATCTGGATTTCTTGAGCTTCATAAGTCTCTGGGATTTCTTCTTCTTCATTTTCAATCTCTTTGTCTTCTTCTTTCTCTTTTTCTTCTACATCTTTGTCTTCTTCTTTTTCTTTTTCATGAACAGACATAGTGAAAGGAACTTGTTCTTCCCATTGCGATTCATCAATCTGGATTTCTTCAGGCTGGTAGGTCTGTGGGATGACGTCTTCTTCCTCGTCGTCTTCTTCATCGTCTTTTTCTTTGTCTTCTTCAAAAACAGAGGAAGTGAAAGGACCTTGTTCTTCCCAGTCAGGGTCAGCGATCGGGATTTCTTGAGGTTGATAGGATTCTGGGATTTCTTCTTCTTCTTCTTCTGCTTCATCGTGTGATTCATCCTCTGTGTCTTCCTCACATACATGACCGGTGAAAGGAACTTGTTGGTCCCAGTCTGAATCCGAGATCTGGATTTCTTGAGGTTCGTAAGATTCAGGGATTTCTTCTTCTTCTTCTTCAGAAGTGTCTTCAACAAGCCCACCTGTCTCCTCTTCCTGTGTCACTGTGTGTTCTTCATCATCTGCCTGTGTCACAGTAAAGGGGGCTTCTTGGATCCAGTCTGTGTCAGACACGTGGATCTCTACACACTCACACGACACTTCAGCATCAGGACTGTCACACCTCAACACATGGATCTGTTCATCGTCTGTCACCATCTGCTCATCTCCCATCTCCACATCAGCATCGTCACTGAAGTCTTGATTGAAGGGGACAGGTTGTGGAATGACGTCTGCCGTGACGTCCTGTTCCAGGTCTGTGACGTCATGCTTCAAGTCTTCTGTCACAGAGTCAGGGCTTTCAGGCCTGTGGGTGACGTCGTCCATGAGGCAGAGTTCTTCCTCTTTCCAGAGGTCGACATCTTCAGATGCAGTTTCATTGAAGACTGTAGTGTGTGGAGCATCATGTGTTGATGTCACTTCATCACGTGTGGTCTCAGTGTCTGAGATCACTGCTTCTTTAGACACTTCTTCAGGTACTTCTTGAGACATTTCTTCAGACACTTCTTGAGACACTTCTTGAGACACGTCTTGAGACACGTCTTCAGACACTTCTTTAGACACTTCTTTAGACACTTCTTCAGAGACTTCTTGAGACACTTCTTCAGACACTTCCAGTTGCTGGCTGTCAGCTGTTGGATGTTCCTGTGAATGAAGTGTTGGTGGAGGTGAGGTCAATTCAGCATCAGGACTGTCACATCTCCACATGTCCACATCTCCTTCTTCTTCTGTCCTCGTCAAAGCCTCGCCAAAGTCCACTTCTGCCTCCTCACTGAAGTCTTGCTCAAAGGGAACAACGTCTTGTCCAATGTCTGCAGTGACATCAGACACGCTGCTGACGTCAGGGCATTCTGTCACAGAGTCAGGGCTGTCAGGCCTATCCATGACGTCATCTTGTGGCACCACGCGTGTGATATCCAGGTTCATGTGTGTGGATGTCAGCTCGACGTGTTCAGAGCGCGTGTGTGTCAGTCCTGGTGTCAGTTCGTACTGTCTGTTGTCAGAATCCAACATGTGTGTGTCCTGGGCATGTTCTGTTTGCTGCCTGCTGGCTGAGTCATCATCGTCTTCTTCTTTCTCTTTGTCTTCTTCACAGACAGACATAGTAAAAGGGGCTTGTCTTTCCCACTCACAGTCTGTGACTTGGATTTCTTCAGGTTCATAAGTTTCAGGGATTTCGTCTTCTTCCTCTTCTTCATCTTCTTCATCTTCATCTTTTGGTTCTTCAGAGAGAGGCATGGTGAAAGGAATTTGTTTCTGCCACTCTGAGTCAGTGATTTGGATTTCTTGAGGCTCATATGTCTCTGGGATTTCTGTTTCAGAGATTTCTTCTTCTTCCTCTGGTCCTTCTTCTTCGTCTTCTTCTCTCTCTTCTTCTTTTGCTTTTTGAGAAAGTGGCATGGTGAAAGGACTTTGTGTTTCCCAGTCACGGTCAGCGATCTCGATTTCTTGAGATTCATAGGATTCTGGGATTTCTTCTTCTTCTTCTTCTTTTGCTTCATCGTGTGATTCATCCTCTTTGTCTTCCTCACATACATGGCTGGTGAAAGGAACTTGTTGGTCCCAGTCTGATTCTGGAATCTGGATTTCTTGAGGTTCATAAGATTCAGGGATTTCTTCTTCTTCTTCTTCTTCTTCCTCTTCCTCTGAGTCTCTTCGTTCTTGTGATTCTTTATCTTCATCTTTTTTTCCCTGTTCTTCTTCACATACATGACTGGTGAAAGGGACTTGTTGGTCCCAGTCCGACTCCGAGATCTGGATTTCTTGAGGTTCATAAGATTCAGGGATTTCTTCTTCTTCTTCCTCCTCTTCATATTCTTCTTTCTTTGTGTCTTTTTCTTCTTTTGATTCTTTGTCTTCGTCTTCTTCTTTTCCCTCGTCTTCTTCACATACATGGCTGTTGAAAGGAGCTTGTTCTTCCCAGTCTGACTCGGAAATCTGGATTTCTTGAGGTTCGTAAGATTCAGGGATTTCTTCTTCTTCTTCTTCCTCTTGTTCTTCCTCTGTGTCTTTTTCTTCTGTTGATTGTTTGTCTTCATCTTCTTCTTTTTCCTGTTCTTCTTCACATACATGACTGGTGAAAGGAACTTGTTCTCCCCAGTCTGAGTCGGAGATCTGGATTTCTTGAGGTTCGTAAGATTCAGGGATTTCTTCTTCTTCTTCTTCAGAAGTGTCTTCAACAAGCCCACCTGTCTCCTCATCCTGTGTCACTGTCTGTTCTTCATCATCTGCCTGTGTCACAGTAAAGGGGGCTTCTTGGACCCAGTCTGTGTCAGACACGTGGATCTCTACACACTCACACGACACTTCAGCATCAGGACTGTCACACCTCAACACATGGATCTGCTCATCGTCTATCACCATCTGCTCATCTCCCAGCTCCACATCAGCATCGTCACTGAAGTCTTGACTGAAAGGGACAGGTTGTGGAATGACGTCTGTTGTGACGTCCTGTTCCAGATCTGTGACATCATGCTTCAAGTCTTCTGTCACAGAGTCAGGGCTTTCAGGCCTGTGTGTGACGTCGTCCATGAGGCAGAGTTCTTCCTCTTTCCAGAGGTCGACATCTTCAGATGCAGTTTCATCCAAGTTTCTTGTGTGTGGAGCATCATCTGACAATGTCGCTTCATCCCCTCTGGTTTCAGAGTCTGAAGGCACTGCTTCTTTAGGCACTTCTTGAGACATTTCTTGAGACACTTCAGATACTTCTTCAGACGCTTCCAGTTGCTGGCTGTCAGCTGTTGGATGTTCCTGTGAATGAAGTGTTGGTGGAGGTGAGGTCATTTCAGCATCAGGACTGTCACATCTCCACATGTCCACATCACCTTCTTCTGCCCACGTCAAAGCCTCGCCAAAGTCCACTTCTGCCTCCTCACTGAAGTCTTGCTCAAAGGGAACAACGTCTTGTCCAATGTCTGTAGTGACATCAGACACGCTTCTGACGTCAGGGCATTCTGTCACAGAGTCAGGGCTGTCAGGCCTATCCATGACATCGTCTTGTGGCACCACGCGTGTCATGTCCAGGTTCATGTGTGTGGATGTCAGCTCGACGTGTTCAGAGTGCGTGTGTGTCAGTCCTGGTGTCAGTTCGTACTGTCTGTTGTCAGAATCCAACATGTGTGTGTCCTGGGCATGTTCTGTTTGCTGCCTGCTGGCTGAGTCATCATCGTCTTCTTCTTTCTCTTTGTCTTCTTCACAGACAGACATAGTAAAAGGGGCTTGTCTTTCCCACTCACAGTCTGTGACTTGGATTTCTTCAGGTTCATAAGTTTCAGGGATTTCGTCTTCTTCCTCTTCTTCATCTTCTTCATCTTCATCTTTTGGTTCTTCAGAGAGAGGCATGGTGAAAGGAATTTGTTTCTGCCACTCTGAGTCAGTGATTTGGATTTCTTGAGGCTCATATGTCTCTGGGATTTCTTCTTCTTCGTATTCTTCGTCTTTGTCTTCCTCTTTCCCTTCTTCATCTACTTCTTTGTTTTCGTCTTTCTCTTCTTCTTTCTCTTCGTCAGACATAGGCATAGTGAATGGAGCTTCTTTTTGCCACTGCGATTCGGCAATCTGGATTTCCTGAGCTTCAGAAGTCTCTGGGATTTCTTCTTCTTCGTTTTCTTTGTCTTCTTCTTTCTTTTCTACTTCTACATCTTTGTCTTCTTCTTTTTCTTCCTCAGAAACAGGCATAGTGAAAGGAACTTCCTCTTCCCATTGCGATTCAGCAATCTGGATTTCTTGAGGTTCATAAGTTTCAGGGATTTCTTCTTCTTCCTCTGGTCCTTCTTCTTCGTCTTCTTCTCTCTCTTCTTCTTTTGCTTTTTGAGAAAGTGGCATGGTGAAAGGACTTTGTGTTTCCCAGTCACGGTCAGCGATCTCGATTTCTTGAGATTCATAGGATTCTGGGATTTCTTCTTCTTCTTCTTCTTTTGCTTCATCGTGTGATTCATCCTCTTTGTCTTCCTCACATACATGGCTGGTGAAAGGAACTTGTTGGTCCCAGTCTGATTCTGGAATCTGGATTTCTTGAGGTTCATAAGATTCAGGGATTTCTTCTTCTTCTTCTTCTTCCTCTTCCTCTGAGTCTCTTCGTTCTTGTGATTCTTTATCTTCATCTTTTTTTTCCTGTTCTTCTTCACATACATGACTGGTGAAAGGGACTTGTTGGTCCCAGTCCGACTCCGAGATCTGGATTTCTTGAGGTTCGTAAGATTCAGGGATTTCTTCTTCTTCTTCCTCCTCTTCATATTCTTCTTTCTTTGTGTCTTTTTCTTCTTTTGATTCTTTGTCTTCGTCTTCTTCTTTTCCCTCGTCTTCTTCACATACATGGCTGTTGAAAGGAGCTTGTTCTTCCCAGTCTGACTCGGAAATCTGGATTTCTTGAGGTTCGTAAGATTCAGGGATTTCTTCTTCTTCTTCTTCCTCTTGTTCTTCCTCTGTGTCTTTTTCTTCTGTTGATTGTTTGTCTTCATCTTCTTCTTTTTCCTGTTCTTCTTCACATACATGACTGGTGAAAGGAACTTGTTCTCCCCAGTCTGAGTCGGAGATCTGGATTTCTTGAGGTTCGTAAGATTCAGGGATTTCTTCTTCTTCTTCTTCAGAAGTGTCTTCAACAAGCCCACCTGTCTCCTCATCCTGTGTCACTGTCTGTTCTTCATCATCTGCCTGTGTCACAGTAAAGGGGGCTTCTTGGATCCAGTCTGTGTCAGACACGTGGATCTCTACACACTCACACGACACTTCAGCATCAGGACTGTCACACCTCAACACATGGATCTGCTCATCGTCTGTCACCATCTGCTCATCTCCCAGCTCCACATCAGCATCGTCACTGAAGTCTTGACTGAAAGGGACAGGTTGTGGAATGACGTCTGTTGTGACGTCCTGTTCCAGATCTGTGACATCATGCTTCAAGTCTTCTGTCACAGAGTCAGGGCTTTCAGGCCTGTGTGTGACGTCGTCCATGAGGCAGAGTTCTTCCTCTTTCCAGAGGTCGACATCTTCAGATGCAGTTTCATCCAAGTCTCTTGTGTGTGGAGCATCATCTGACAATGTCGCTTCATCCCCTCTGGTTTCAGGGTCTGAAGGCACTACTTCTTTAGGCACTTCTTGAGACATTTCTTGAGACACTTCAGATACTTCTTCAGACGCTTTCAGTTGCTGGCTGTCAGCTGTTGGATGTTCCTGTGAATGAAGTGTTGGTGGAGGTGAGGTCATTTCAGCATCAGGACTGTCACATCTCCACATGTCCACATCTCCTTCTTCTGCCCTCGTCAAAGCCTCGCCAAAGTCCACTTCTGCCTCCTCACTGAAGTCTTGCTCAAAGGGAACAACGTCTTGTCCAATGTCTGTAGTGACATCAGACACGCTTCTGACGTCAGGGCATTCTGTCACAGAGTCAGGGCTGTCAGGCCTATCCATGACGTCATCTTGTGGCACCACGCGTGTGATGTCCAGGTTCATGTGTGTGGATGTCAGCTCGACGTGTTCAGAGTGCGTGTGTGTCAGTCCTGGTGTCAGTTCGTACTGTCTGTTGTCAGAATCCAACATGTGTGTGTCCTGGGCATGTTGTGTTTGCTGCCTGCTGGCTGAGTCATCATCGTCTTCTTCTTTCTCTTTGTCTTCTTCACAGACAGACATAGTAAAAGGGGCTTGTCTTTCCCACTCACAGTCTGTGACTTGGATTTCTTCAGGTTCATAAGTTTCAGGGATTTCGTCTTCTTCCTCTTCTTCTTCTTCTTCATCTTCATCTTGTGGTTCTTCAGAGAGAGGCATGGTGAAAGGAATTTGTTTCTGCCACTCTGAGTCAGTGATTTGGATTTCTTGAGGCTCATATGTCTCTGGGATTTCTTCTTCTTCCTTTTCTTTGTCTTTGTCTTCTTCTTTCTCTCCTTCATCTACAACTTTGTTTTCTTCTTTTTCTTCCTCATAAACAGGCATAGTGAAAGGAACTTCCTTTTCCCATTGCGATTCAGCAATCTGGATTTCTTGAGGTTCATAAGTTTCAGAGATTTCTTCTTCTTCCTCTGGTCCTTCTTCTTCGCCTTCTTCTCTCTCTTCTTCTTTTGCTTTTTGAGAAAGAGGCATGGTCAAAGGACTTTGTGTTTCCCAGTCCAATTCACTGATCTGGATTTCTTGAGGTTCGTAAGTCCCTGGGATCTCTTCTTCGTCGTCATTTTCTTCGTCTTTGTCTTCTTCTTTCTCTTCTTCGTCTACTTCTTGGTCTTTATGTTTGTCTTCTTCAGACACAGGCATAGTGAAAGGAACTTCTTTTTCCCACTGCGATTCTGCAATCTGGATTTCTTGAGCTTCATATGTCTCTGGGATTTCTTCTTCTTCATTTTCATTGTCTTTGTCTTCTTCTTTCTCTTTTTCTTCTATATCTTTGTCTTCTTCTTTTTCTTTTTCATGAACAGGCTTAGTGAAAGGAACTTGTTCTTCCCATTGCGATTCATCAATCTGGATTTCTTCAGGCTGGTAGGTCTGTGGGATGACGTCTTCTTCCTCGACATCTTCTTCATCGTCTTTTTCTTTGTCCTCTTCAAAGACAGAGGAAGTGAAAGGACCTTGTTCTTCCCAGTCAGGGTCAGCATTCTCGATTTCTTGAGGTTCATAGGATTCTGGGATTTCTTCTTCTTCTTCTTCTGCTTCATCGTGTGATTCATCTCTTTGTCTTCCTCACATACATGACCGGTGAAAGGAACTTGTTGGTCCCAGTCTGACGCTGGGATCTGGATTTCTTGAGGTTCGTAAGATACAGGGATTTCTTCTTCTTCTTCTTCATCTGTGTCTTTTTCTTCTTTTGATTCTTTGTCTTCATCTTCTTCTTCATCCTTTTCTTCTTCACATACATGACTGGTGAAAGGAACTTGTTCTCCCCAGTCTGAATCCGAGATCTGGATTTCTTGAGGTTCGTAAGATTCAGGGATTTCTTCTTCTTCTTCTTCAGAAGTGTCTTCAACAAGCCCACCTGTCTCTTCTTCCTGTGTCACTGTGTGTTCTTCATCATCTGCCTGTGTCACAGTAAAGGGGGCTTCATGGATCCAGTCTGTGTCAGACACGTGGATCTCTACACACTCACACGACACTTCAGCATCAGGACTGTCACACCTCAACACATGGATCTGCTCATCGTCTGTCACCATCTGCTCGTCTCCCAGCTCAACATCAGCATCGTCACTGAAGTCTTGACTGAAGGGGACAGGTTGTGGAATGACGTCTGTTGTGACGTCCTGTTCTAGGTCTGTGACATCATGCTTCAAATCTTCTGTCACAGAGTCAGGGGTTTCAGGCCTGTGGATGATGTCGTCCTTGAAGCAGAGTTCTTCTTCTTTCCCAAGGTCGACATCTTCAGATGCAGTTTCATTGAAGACCGTAGTGTGAGGAGCATCATGTGTTGATGTCACTTCATCACATCTGGTCTCAGAGTCTGAGGTTACTGCTTCTTTAGATACTTCTTGAGACACTTCTTGAGACACTTCTTGAGACACTTCTTGAGACATTTCTTCAGACACTTCTTTAGTCACTTCTTGAGACATTTCTTCAGACACTTCCAGTTGCTGGCTGCCAGCTGTTGGATGTTCCTGTGAATGAAGTGTTGGTGGAGGTGAGGTCAGTTCAGCCTCAGGACTGTCACATCTCCACATGTCCACATCACCTTCTTCTGCCCTCGTCAAAGCCTCGCCAAAGTCCACTTCTGCTTCCTCACTAAAGTCTTGCTCAAAGGGAACAACGTCTTGTCCAACGTCTGCAGTGACATCAGGCACGCTTCTGACGTCAGGGCATTCTGTCACAGAGTCAGGGCTGTCAGGCCTATCCATGACATCGTCTTGTGACTTCACGTACCTGACGTCCAGGTCCATGTGTGTGGATGTCAGCTTGACGTGTTCAGAGTGCGTGTGTGTCAGTCCTGGTGTCAGTTCGTACTGTCTGTTGTCAGAATCCAACATGTGTGTGTCCTGGGTATGTTCTGTTTGCTGCCTGCTTAATGATTCATCATCGTCTTCTTCTTTCTTTTTGTCTTCTTCACAGACAGACATAGTAAAAGGGGCTTGTCTTTCCCACTCACAGTCTGTGACTTGGATTTCTTCAGGTTCATAAGTTTCAGGGATTTCTACTTCTTCCTCTTCTTCTTCTTCTTCTTCTTCATCTTTCGGTTCTTCAGAGAGAGGCATGGTGAAATAAATTTGTTTCTGCCACTCTGAGTCAGCGATTTGGATTTCTTGAGGCTCATATGTCTCTGGGATTTCTTCTTCTTCCTTTTCTTTGTCTTTTTCTTTGTCTTCTTCTTCTACATCTTTGTCTTCTTCTTTTTCTTCTGCAGAAACAGGCATAGTGAAAGGGACTTGTTCTTGCCACTGCGATTCAGCAATCTGGATTTCTTGAGGTTCATAAGTTTCAGGGATTTCTTCTTCTTCCTCTGGACCTTCTTCTTCGTCTTCTTCTCTCTCTTCTTCTTTTGCTTTTTGAGAAAGAGGCATGGTCAAAGGACTTTGTGTTTCCCAGTCCAATTCACTGATCTGGATTTCTTGAGGTTCGTAAGTCTCTGGGATCTCTTCTTCGTCGTCATTTTCTTCGTCTTTGTCTTCTTCTTTCTCTTCTTCGTCTACTTCTTGGTCTTTATGTTTGTCTTCTTCAGACACAGGCATAGTGAAAGGAACTTCTTTTTCCCACTGCGATTCGGCAATCTGGATTTCTTGAGCTTCATATGTCTCTGGGATTTCTTCTTCTTCATTTTCAATCTCTTTGTCTTCTTCTTTCTTGTCTTCGTCTACATCTTTGTCTTCTTCTTTTCCTTTTTCATGAACAGGCTTAGTGAAAGGAACTTGTTCTTCCCATTGCGATTCATCAATCAGGATTTCTTCAGGCTGGTAGGTCTGTGGGATGACGTCTTCTTCTTCGTCATCTTCTTCATCGTCTTCTTCTTTGTCTTCTTCAAAGACAGAGGAAGTGAAAGGACCTTGTTCTTCTAAGGTAAAGTCAGCCATCTCGATTTCTTGAGGTTCATAGGATTCTGGGATTATTTCTTCTCCTTCATGGCATTCTTCTATATCTTTTCCTTCCTCACGGAAAGGACTGCTGAAAGGAACTTGTTCGCTCCAGTCTGACTCCGGAATCTGGATTTCTTGAGGTTCATAAAATGCAGGGATTTCTTCTTCTTCTTCATCTTCTGTGTCTCTTCCTTCTTGTGATTCTTCGTCTTCATCTTCTTCTTCATCCTTTTCTTCTTCACATACATGACTGGTGAAAGGAACTTGGTCTCCCCAGTCTGATTCCGAGATCTGGATTTCTTGAGGTTCATAAGATTCAGGGATTTCTTCTTCTTCTTCTTCAGAAGTGTCGTCAACAATCCCACCTGTCTCCTCATCCTGTGTCACTGTCTGTTCTTCATCATCTGCCTGTGTCACAGTAAAGGGGGCTTCTTGGATCCAGTCTGTGTCAGTGTGGATCTCCACACACTCACACGACACTTCAGCATCAGGACTGTCACACCTCAACACATGGATCTGCTCATCGTCTGTCACCATCTGCTCATCTCCCAGCTCCACGTCAGCATCGTCACTGAAGTCTTGACTGAAGGGGATAGGTTGTGGAATGACATCTGCTGTGACGTCCTGTTCCAGGTCTGTGACATCGTGCTTCAAGTCTTCTGTCACAGAGTCAGGGCTTTCAGGCCTGTGGGTGACGTCGTCCATGAGGCACAGTTCTTCTTCTTTCCCAAGGTCGACATCTTCAGATGCAGTTTCATTGAAGACTGTAGTGTGTGGAGCATCATGTGTTGATGTCACTTCATCACATCTGGTGTCAGAGTCTGAGGTTACTGGCTCTTGAAACATTTCTTCAGACACATCTTGAGACACTTCTTCAGACACTTCCAGTTGCTGGCTGTCAGCTGTTGGATGTTCCTGTGAATGAAGTGTTGGTGGAGGTGAGGCCAGTTCAGCCTCAGGACTGTCACATCTCCACATGTCCACATCTCCTTCTTCTGCCCTCGTCAAAGCCTCGCCAAAGTCCACTTCTGCCTCCTCACTAAAGTCTTGCTCAAAGGGAACAACGTCTTGTCCAACGTCTGCAGTGACATCAGACACGCTTCTGACGTCAAGGCATTCTGTCACAGAGTCAGGGCTGTCAGGCCTATCCATGACGTCATCTTGTGACTTCACGCACGTGACGTCCAGGTCCATGTGTGTGGATGTCAGCTCGACGTGTTCAGAGCGCGTGAGTGTCAGTCCTGGTGTAAGTTCGTACTGTCTGTTGTCAGAATCCAACATGTGTGTGTCCTGGGCATGTTGTGTTTGATGCCTGCTGGCTGAGTCATCATCGTCTTCTTCTTTCTCTTGTCTTCTTCACAGACAGACATAGTAAAAGGGGCTTGTCTTTCCCAATCACAGTCTGTGACTTGGATTTCTTCAGGTTCATAAGTTTCAGGGATTTCGTCTTCTTCCTCTTCTTCTTCTTCATCTTCATCTTCATCTTTTGGTTCTTCAGAGAGAGGCATGGTGAAAGGAATTTGTTTCTGCCACTCTGAGTCAGCGATTTGGATTTCTTGAGGCTCATATGTCTCTGGGATTTCTTCTTCTTCCTTTTCTTCGTCTTTGTCTTCTTCTTTCCCTTCTTCATCTACTTCTTTGTTTTCGTCTTTGTCTTCTTCTTTCTCTTCGTGAGACACAGGCATAGTGAATGGATCTTCTTTTTGCCACTGCGATTCAGCAATCTGGATTTCCTGAGCTTCATAAGTCTCTGTGATTTCTTCTTCTTCCTTTTCATTGTCCCTTTCCTTTTCCTCTTCTGCTACATCTTTGTCTTTTTCTTTTTCTTCCTCAGAAACAGGCATAATGAAAGGAACTTCCTCTTCCCATTGCGATTCAGCAATCTGGATTTCTTGAGGTTCATAAGTTTCGGGGATTTCTTCTTCTTCCTCTGGTCCTTCTTCTTCACCTTCTTCTCTCTCTTCTTCTTTTGCTTTTTGAGAAAGAGGCATGGTCAAAGGACTGTGTGTTTCCCAGTCCAATTCACTGATCTGGATTTCTTGAGGTTCGTAAGTCTCTGGGATCTCTTCTTCTTCGTCATGTTCTTCGTCTTTGTCTTCTTCCTTTTCTTCTTCATCTACTTCTTGGTCTTTATGTTTGTCTTCTTCAGACACAGGCATAGTGAAAGGAACTTCTTTTTCCCACTGCGATTCGGCAGTCTGGATTTCTTGAGCTTCATATGTCTCTGGGATTTCTTCTTCTTCCTTTTCATTGTCTTTGTCTTCTTCTTTCTGTTTTTCTTCTACATCTTTGTCTTCCTTCTCTTTTTCAGAAACAGGCATAGTGAAAGGAACTTCCTTTTCCAATTGCGATTCATCGATGTGGAGTTCTTGAGGCTGGTAGGTCTCTGGGATGACGTCTTCCTCATCATCTGGTTCATCGTCTTCTTCTTCTTTTTCAAAGACAGAGGAAGTGAAAGGATCTTGCTTTTCCCAGTCCAACTCAGCGATTTGGATTTCTTGAGGTTCATAGGATTCTGGGATTTCTTCTTCTTCTTCGTCTTCTTCTTCTTCATCGTGTTGTTTTTCCTCGTTTTCTTCCTCACATACATGGCTGGTGAAAGGAACTTGTTGGTCCCAGTCTGATTCTGGAATCTGGATTTCTTGAGGTTCATAAGATTCAGGGATTTCTTCTTCTTCTTCTTCTTCCTCTTCCTCTGAGTCTCTTCGTTCTTGTGATTCTTTGTCTTCATCTTCTTTTTCTGTTCTTCTTCACATACATGACTGGTGAAAGGGACTTGTTGGTTCCCGTCCGACTCCGAGATCTGGATTTCTTGAGGTTCATAAGATTCAGGGATTTCTTCTTCTTCCTCCTCCTCTTCTTCCTTTGTGTCTTTTTCTTCTTTTGATTCTTTGTCTTCATCTTCTTCTTTTTCTTGTTCTTCTTCACAAACACGACTGGAGAAAGGAACATGTTCTCCCCAGTCTGAATCCGAGATCTGGATTTCTTGAGGTTCATAAGATTCAAGGATTTCTTCTTCTTCTTCTTCTTCAGAAGTGTCTTCAACAAGCCCACCTGTCTCCTCTTCCTGTGTCACTATCTGTTCTTCATCATCTGCCTGTGTCACAGTAAAGGGGGCTTCTTGGATCCAGTCTGTGTCAGACACATGGATCTCCACACACTCACACGACACTTCAGCATCAGGACTGTCACACCTCAACACATGGATCTGCTCATCGTCTGTAACCATCTGCTGATCTCCCAGCTCAACATCAGCATCGTCACTGAAGTCTTGACTGAAGGGGACAGGTTGTGGAATGACGTCTGCTGTGACGTCATGTTCCAGGTCTGTGACGTCATGCTTCAAGTCTTCTGTCACAGAGTCAGGGCTTTCAGGCCTGTGGGTGACGTCGTCCATGAGGAAGAGTTCTCCTTTCCAAAGGTCAACATCTTCAGATGCAGTTTCATCCATGTCTCTTGTGTGGAGAGGATCATCTCTTGATGTCACTTCATCACGTGTGGTCTCAGAGTCTGAGGTTACTGCGTCTTTAGACACTTCTTGAGACACTTCATGAGTCATTTCTTTATACACTTCTTCAGACACTTCTTTAGACACTTCTTCAGAGACTTCTTCAGACACTTCTTCAGACACTTCTCGAGACATTTCTTCAGACACTTCTTTAGACACTTCTTCAGAGACTTCTTGAGACACTTCTTCAGACACTTCTCGAAACATTTCTTCAGACACTTCTTGAGACACTTCTTCAGACATTTCTTCAGACACTTCCAGTTGCTGGCTGTCAGCTCTTGGATGTTCTTGTGAATGAAGTGTTGGTGGAGGTGAGGTCATTTCAGCCTCAGGACTGTCACATCTCCACATGTCCACATCTCCTTCTGCCCTCGTCAAAGCCTCGCCAAAGTCCACTTCTGCCTCCTCACTAAAGTCTTCACTGAAAGGAACAAGCTCCTGCTCCTGACTCACATCTAAAGTAACGTCATCCATGTCTGTGACGTCATATGCCCTACCTTCTCCTGCAGAATCAGGACTGTCAGGTCTGACTGTGACATCATCTTCAATGTGAAGCCACAGTGATTTGACATCTTGGATTTCATGTCCATGTTCTGCACTGTCAATGGGCATATCAGGACCTGATGCTTGGATGATGTCCAGTTTGTCTTCAGAATCTTGTGATTCTAAGAATCTCTGGACAGATTCTGTAGTTCCATGTGACTGTGTGTCTGCTTCCTCTGTCTGGTCAGATGTTGTTTCTTCATAGAATTCCGTTGAAATCAGCTCAGCATCAGGACTGTCAGCTCTCCAAACGTCAAGACGTTCCTCTTCTACTCTCGTCAAAGCCTCACCAAAGTCAACTTCTGCATCCTGGCTGAAGTCTTCTTCAAAAGGAGGAATGTCTTGGGGAGTGTCTGCGGTGACCTCAGACATGCTGGTGATGTCATGATGTTCTGTCACAGAATCAGGACTTTCAGGTCTGTGAATGACGTCATCTTCAGGGCAGAGCACTGCTGAGCCAAGACTCACGAGTTCAGATCCAAGGTCAGCATGACCACTACTCATTTCTTGCAGTGATGACGTCAGTTCATCTCTTCTGTCTTCAGATTTCAACATCACTGTTTCTACATCATCTTCCTCCGAGGTCAAGGTCAGGTCATCTTGCTGTGTGGTGGAAGCGACCTGTATGGAGGATAACTCAGAACTACTAGCTCCCTGGATGTCAATCCCTTCCCCTTCTGGCCTCGTCAAAACCTCGCCAAAGTCCACTTCTGCATCAGGACTATCAGCTCTCTGAACATCAACCTCCAGCTCTTCTGCCCTCGCCAAAGCCTCGCCAAAATCGATGTCATCATCTTCATCAAAGTCTTGGTGGAAAGGAATATAGTCATGTCCTTCTTCATCTGTGGTGATGTTCTTCAGGTCTGTGTCCTCGTGTCCTTCACCTTGTTTCACAGAGTCAGGACTCTCAGGTCTACAGAGGACGTCGTCCTCAGAATACAGCAGCGCTGAACCAAGATCCGCAAGTCTAGATGCAAGATCACCATGATCACTGCTGACGTCTTGGGATGATGACGTCAACTCATCTCGTCTGTCTTCAGATGTCAACGTCCTTCTGTCTTCTCCAGCTGTGTCTTCTTCTGGACTCAGCACGTGGAGGTCATCTGTGGACAGTTCTGCATCAGGACTTTCCTGTCTCGCGATGAGGACGTCTTCCTCCTCTGGTCCTTTCAGGTCTTCTGCAAACTCAACGTCAGCTTCTTCACTGAAGTCCTCCTTGAAATCAACGACTTTCGTACTGACATGTTCTGTGACATCACTCAAGTCTGTGATGATGTCATCGAGGTCTGTAACAGAGTCAGGACTTTCAGGTCTGTGGATGACGTCGTCTTCAGGGCAGGGTAGTACTGAGCCAAGACTCACGAGTTCAGATCCCAGGTCTGCATGATCACTGCTCATTTCTTGCAGTGATGATGTCAGTTCGTCCCTTCTGTCTTCAGATTTCATCATCACTGTTTGTGTGTCATCTTCCTGCAGGGTTGAGGTCATGTCATCTTGTTGTGTGGTGGAAGGAATGTGTGTGGAGGACAGTTCAGCATCAGGGCTGTCAGCTCTCCAAACGTCAAGACTTTCCTCGTCTGCCCTCGTCAAAGCCTCGCCGAAATCAACTTCTGCTTCCTGGCTGAAGTCTTCTTCAAAAGGAAGAATGTCTTGAGGAACGTCTTCCGTGACGTCAGAGATGCTGGTGACGTCATGATGTTCTGTCACAGAATCAGGACTTTCAGGTCTGTGAATAACGTCATCTTCAGGACAGGGTAGTACTGAGCCAAGATCCACAAATTCAGATCCAAAGTCACCATGACCACTGCTCATTTCTTGCTGTGATGATGTTAGCTCGTCTCTTCTGTCTTCAGATTTCAATTTCAATGTTTGTGTGTCATCTTCCTGCAGACTTGAGGTCAGGTTATCTTGTGTGGAGGACATTTCAGCATCAGGGCTGTCAGCTCTCCAAACGTCAAGACTTTCCTCGTCTGCCCTCGTCAGAGCCTCGCCAAAATCAACTTCTGCATCCTGGCTGAAGTCTTCTTCAAAAGGAAGAATGTCTTGAGGAACGTCTTCCGTGACGTCGGACATGCTGATGATGCCATGATGTTCTGTGACAGAATCAGGGCTTTCAGGTCTGTGAATGACGTCATCTTCAAGGCAGAGCACTGCTGAGCTGACATCCATGAGTTTAGATCCAAGGTCACCATGACCACTGCTCATTTCTTCCTGTGATGTTGTCAGCTCATCTCTTCTGTCGTCAGATTTCATCATCATTGTTTGTGTGTCATCTTCCTTCAGGGTTAAAGTCATGTCATCTTGTTGTGTGGTGGAAGGAATGTGTGTGGAGGACAGTTCAGTATCAGGGCCGTCAGCTCTCCAAACGTCAAGACTTTCCTCGTCTGCCCTCGTCAGAGCCTCGCCGAAATCAACTTCTGCATCCTGGCTGAAGTCTTCTTCAAAAAGAAGAATGTCTTGAGGAACCTCTTCCGTGACGTCAGAGATGCTGGTGATGTCATGATGTTCTGTCACAGAATCAGGACTTTCAGGTCTGTGAATGACGTCATCTTCAGGGCAGAGCACTGCTGAGCCAAGACTCACGAGTTCAGATCCAAGGTCAGCATGACCACTGCTCATTTCTAGCAGTGATGATGTCCGCTCGTCTCTTCTGTCTTCAGATGTCAACGTCCTTCTGTCTTCTCCAGCTGTGTCTTCTTCTGGACTCAGCACGTGGAGGTCATCTGTGGACAGTTCTGCATCAAGATTTTCCTGTCTCGCGATGTGGACGTCCTCCTCGTCTGGTCCTTTCAGGTCTTCTGCAAACTCAACGTCAGCTTCTTCGCTGAAGTCCTCCTTGAAGTCAACGACTGTCGTACTGACATGTTCTGTGACATCACTCAAGTCTGTGATGACATCACCGAGGTCTGTGACAGAGTCAGGACTTTCAGGTCTGTGGATGACGTCATCTTCAGGGCAGGATAGTACTGAGCCAAGACTCACGGGTTCAGATCCAAGGTCAGCATGATCGCCGCTCATTTCTTGCAGTGGTGACGTCAGTTCGTCTCTTCGGTCTTCAGATTTCATCATCACTGTTTGTGTGTCATCTTCCTGCAGGGTTGATGTCATGTCATCTTGTTGTGTGGTGGAAGGAATCTGTGTGGAGGACAGTTCAGCATCCGGACTGTCAGCTCTCCAAACGTCAAGACTTTCCTCGTCTGCCCTCGTCAAAGCCTCGCCGAAATCAACTTCTGCATCCTGGCTGAAGTCTTCTTCAAAAGGAAGAATGTCTTGAGGAGCGTCTTCCGTGATGTCAAACATACTTGTGATGTCATGATGCTCTGTGAAAGAATCAGGACTTTCAGGTCTGAGAATAACGTCATCTTCAGGGCGGGGTAGTAGTGAGCTATGACTCACGAGTTCAGATCCAAGGTCAGCATGACCACTGCTCATTTCTAGCAGTGATGATGTCCGCTCATCTCTTCTGTCTTCAGATTTCAACATCCCTGTTTCTACATCGTCTTCCTCCGAGGTCAAGGTCAGGTCATCTTGCTGTGTGGTGGAAGCGATCTGTGTGGAGGACAGCTCAGCATCAGGACTATCAGATCTCCCAATATCAATGCTGTCTTCTTCTGCCTCGTCAAAGTCTCGCCAAAATCAACTTCTGCCTTCTCACTGAAGTCCTCTTCAAAAGGAACAATGCGTTCAGGAACATCTGCAGGGAAGTCTGACACACTGATGACGTCATGATATTCTGCCACAGAGTCTGGGCTGTCAGGTCTGTGAATGACGTCATCTTCCGACCACAAGCGTTTCGGTTCTTCAGCTTCGTCGCTTTTTTGTGGTTCTTCTTGTGTGAGCTGAAGTTGATGAGCTAAAAGTGGGGCAGCCGTTGGAGTTTCACAAGCTGTGAGGACGCTCTCTGCAGCGATTATGTTCTCTACGATGTCTTCGTCTTTTTCGGTCTGTGGTTGTATGTGGGTGCCTTGTTTCAGAACGTCTTCGTTCACTGTGGTAGCGTCAAAAGGTTCAGTAAGATCTTCACGTTCAGGAGAAACTCTTTCTTCTCTCGTGTCTTTGCTCTCTTCAGCAAACTCTACCTTCTTTCTCTCACTGAACTCCTCCCCCATTGGCTTGGTTTCTGACGTCACACGCGTCATCATGTCTCCACTGATGACGTCAGCATCGCAGCCGTGTTCGTCTTCAAACTGTTCAACAGTTTCAGCTTCGCCAGTCTGCTGAACGAGTGACGTCTTGTCAGCATCTCGCCGTGTTTCTGATTCATCCAAGTACTCTCGCTCAGAATCTTCGTCAGATTCCTTTTGACTCCGTGTCTCTGTATCTTGAACGATGATTTCGTTGTCGGATGGACTGACATAAGCAAGCCCAGTGGGGAAGGACTCAGGACTGTCAGGTCTGTAAATGTCCGCTGTGGCCTCGGCTGTGACGTGGATTTCTTCCGATGACGTAGTAGTGTCCAGCAGAATGTGGCCGGCCTCGAAATAGTTGTCTAGTGAAGAAATCCCAACTTGCTGCTGAGTCAAGTGATCAGCCAAGGTATTGGTCCGCTGAAGGCTGTCCAAACTTTCTTCTCCTTCTTCATCCACAGGGTGTTTTGTGCTTGTGGAGACTTGGTCGAGTTCAGTGTCTCTTTGTTCTCCTTTGTCTTGATGTGATAATACGACAGCTACTTCATTGTCCATGGGACGTTCTGTGCTTGTGGAGACTTGGTCGAGTTCACTGTCTCTTTGTTCTCCTTTGTCTTGAGGTGATAACATGGCAGCTTCTTCATTCGTGTCTGCGGTATGTTCTGTACTGGTGGAGACTTGGTCGAGTTCACTGTCTCTTTGTTCTTTGTCTTGATGTGATAACATGGCATCTTCTTCTTTCATGTCGATGGTACGATCTGTGCTTGTGGAAGCTTCGTCGAGTTCACTGTCTCTTTGTTCTCCTTCTTGTGATGATACAACCGTGTCTGAATCCCTTGACACAATGTCTGTAACTTCTGTCACAGAGAGAAACTTCTCAGTGGTGTGCTCTTCGTCAGGCGGCTGTATGTCTGTGAGACTTGCTTCATCCTGCAAAGATACTGGCTGGACAGTGGAACAATCAGATGTTGGATACGTGCTGGTGACTGATGATTCCATTGCTGAAGTCTCCTGTGTTGATTTCAAGACAACTTCAGACTGGGCCAGCAGAACACCATCACCTTCTGCCATTGAAATATCAGAAGAAAGAATGCCCATATGCATCGGATCACCTTGGAGGTCCAGCTTTTTGTGGAAGTCTTCTGTGGACAATGCGTAATCAATGCATTCACCAGGTGAAGAAGATCTCGCACTGTCAGACGTGTGTGTGTAACATAAGAGTGATATATCAATGCACGGAATTGGTGCAGGGTAAAGAATTCTTTGCAACAGCTCAGTGGAGAGCGCGTAGTAGATCTCCTGTCCTTCAGCTACGATCCGATAACCTGCCAACATTCCTGACTCAAATTCATCTTGTTGAGCATGTTCACCATCGCTAGTCCAATCGTTGATGTCGATAGTGATGACGTCGGTGTAAGAAGTGACGTAACGGATGAGGAGTTCTGTTTGCAGGACATTTTGTGGAACATGGACACTCGCCATGCGGTTCATGAGTTGTACGTTCAAACCCCTCCCTGCGTCACCATAGACTGATTCTCTCTCTTCACTCATGGCAGCAGCAAGCGAAAGTGGACCTGCTTCAGTCTGGGAAGAGCTCCAGTCTGTCTGGGCGTGCTGGACACTCGCTTCTTCTGGAACGTTCTCTTCAATGTCTTTATCAAGTTGAACAGACTGTACTCTGTCTTCATGTACACTGACAAAAGTTTCAGGTCTGATTTCCTCTGTGGACAGACTCAAGGTCTCCAAAGTCTGTTCAGGTTGGACGTGCGCTTGTGTAAATTCTTCTAAGGTTTCAGTTTGGAGGTACGCTTGATCTGTGTCTCCTGAAACTTCAGCAGTTTCTATTTGGTGGTGACACTGGTCTGCTTCTCCAGCGCCTGGGGACGTTTCTAGTTCAGGTGAGACTGTGGTTTCTTCTAGCGAGACAGGTGTGTCTGTGGGCAGGTATTCTGCGCTGGCTGCATCTTCAGGCTTTTGCACGGTTTCCGTTATGTGGTCCGTCTCTTCTGTCTTCTTGATGGCGTCTTCTTCTGGGGTAATACTTTCGGCCTTTTCCGTCACTGACATCATGTCTTCCGCCTGTTCCAAAGTTGACGTCATATCTTCAGGCCTTTCTGCTACTGACGTCATATCTTTCGCCTGTTCTGTTAATAACGTCACATCTTCAATCTGTTCTCCTACTGACGTCATATCTTCCGCCTGTTCTTTTACTGACGTCACATCTTCCGCCTGTTCTGTTACTGAAGTAATATATTCCGCCTGTTCTGTTGCTGACGTCATATCTTCCGCCTGTTCTGCAGCTGAAGTCACATCTTCCGTCTGTTCTGTTACTGACATCATATCTTCCGTCTGTTCAGCTACTGACGTCATATCGTCAGCCTGTTCCCTTACTGACGTGATAGCTTTTGTCTCTTCTGGTAATTCAGAGACATCTTGTGGATGAGAATCTTCAACGAATTCCCTCGCTTCTGGTGTGATGTCTTCTGTGGGTTCGCTCATAGCAGCAATCAGTGAGACTCCAGTCACATCTTCTGTCATGTATGTCATTCTAGCCTCGTCTTCGGCCTGATTTGTGACATCACTGACGTCAACTGCTGCCTGTTCAATGACGTCAGTGGCGTCTTCAGCCTGTCGTGCAACATCACCGACGAGTTCAGCGTGTTCTGGTGATTCAGTAACGTAGCCCATGATGTCACTAGTCTGTTCAACTTGCTCAGTCTGCTCATCAACCTCATGACGTCACTAGTCTGTTCAACTTGCTCAGTCTGCTCATCAACCCTCATGAGATCACTACTCTGTTCAGCCTGGTCAGTCTGCCCGTCTGCGATGTCTTCAGTCTTCTGTGAGACCTCCATGACATCTGGAACCTGTTCTCCCGCTTTGAAGAGATCACCAGGTTCGATGCCGAGTTCTTGAGGTACGTAGGTATCAGCTGTGACTTCATGCTCTGGGCAAGGTTCCTCAGCAAGTTCTTCAGGTTCTGCTTGGTCTTGTTCTACAGGGGCATCGGCAGCAGTGATATTCTCCTGTTCTTGCCAGTCGCACAGTGGAACTGGGACCTCCTGCGGTTCATAGACTTCACGTGTTGTGTCGTCCTCTTCTTTAGTCTTCTCTGGTTCATATACTGTTAGAGGTTTTTGTTCTTCCCAAGCAGTCTCTGGAATTGAAATTTCTTGAGCTTCATACGTGTCTGCTGTTATTTCTTCTTCAGCAATAGTTTCATCCTCTTCGGGTACTGTGAGGGGTTGTTGTTTTTCCCATGCTGTTTCAGGGACTGAAATGTCTTGAGCTTCATACGTGTCTGCTGTCATTTCCTCTTCAGTGATAATTTCATCCTCTTGATCAGAATTCTGAGATTCAGGTACTGTCAGTGGTTCTTGCTTTTCCCATGCTGTTTCAGGGACTGAAATGTCTTGAGCTTCGTATGTGTCTGCCGTTATTTCTTCTTCCATGGTAGTTTCATCCTCTTGGTCCAGAACTGAAATTTCTGGAGTTTCATGTGCTGTCATGTCTTTGTCAAAGCTTGTTTCATCTTCTTCTTCAGTTTTCTGAGGTTCAAACACTTTTGGAGACTCTTGTTGTTCCCATTCAGCTTCAGGGATTGAAATTTCTTGAGCTTCATACGTGTCTGCTGTTATTTCTTCGTCAATGATAGTTTCATCCTCTTGCTCGATTTTCTGATATTCAGGTACCGTGAGGGATTGTTGTTTTTCCCATGCTGTTTCAGGGACTGAAATGTCTTGAGCTTCATACGTGTCTGCTGAAATTTCTTCCTCAATGGTAGTTTCATCTTCCTGTTCAATTTTCCCAGGCTCAGATACTGTAAGTGGTTCTTGTTTTTCCCACACTGCTTCAGGGACTGAAATGTCTTGAGCTTCATACGTGTCTGCTGTAATTTCTTCTTCCATGGCAGTTTCATCTTCTTGCTCGGTAACTGAAGTTTCTTGCGTTTCATCTGCTGTCATGACTTTTTCAAAGCTTGTTTCATTTTCTTCTTCAGTTTTCTGAGGTTCACCCAATGTCATGGACTCTTGTTGTTCCCATTCAGCTTCAGGGATTGAAATTTCTTGAGCTTCGTACGTGTCTGCTGTTATTTCTTCTTCAGCGATAGTTTCATCCTCTTGCTCGATTTTCTGAGATTCAGGTACTGTGAGGGATTGTTGTTTTTCCCATGCTGTTTCAGGGATTGAAATGTCTTGAGCTTCATACGTGTCTGCTGTCATTTCTTCTTCAGTGATAATTTCATCCTCTTGATCAGAATTCTGAGATTCAGGTACTGTCAGTGGTTCTTGCTTTTCCCATTCTGTTTCAGGGACTGAAATGTCTTGAGCTTCATACGTGTCTGCCGTTATTTCTTCTTCAATAGTAATTTCATCCTCTTGCCCAGGAACTGAAATTTCTTGAGTTTCATCTGCTGTCATGTCTTCGTCAAAGTCCGTTTCGTCTTCTTCAGTTTCCTGATGTTCAAACAATTTTGCAGACTCTTGTTGTTCCCATTCAGTTTCAGGGATTGAAATGTCTTGAGCTTCATATGTGTCTGCTGTAATTTCTTCTGCAATGGTAGTTTCTTCCTCTTGGTCCAGAACTGAAGTTTCTGGAGTTTCATGTGCTGTCATGTCTTTTTCAAAGCTTGTTTCATCATCTTCTTCAGTTTTCTGAGGTTCACCCAATGTCATGGACTCTTGTTGTTCCCATTCAACTTCAGGGATTGATATTTCTTGAGCTTCATACGTGTCTGCTGTCATTTCCTCTTCAGTGATAGTTTCATCCTCTTGTTCAGGTTTCTGATATTCGGGTACCGTGAGGGATTGTTGTTGTTCCCATGCTGTTTCAGTGACTGAAATGTCTTGAGCTTCATACGTGTCTGCTGTCATTTCTTCTTCGGTGATAGTTTCATCCTCTTGTTCAGGTTTCTGATATTCAGGTACTATGAGGGATTGTTGTTGTTCCCATGCTGTTTCAGTGACTGAAATGTCTTGAGCTTCATACATGTCTGCTATCATTTCTTCTTCAGTGTTAGTTTCATCCTCTTGTTCAGGTTTCTGATATTCAGGTACTATGAGGGATTGTTGTTGTTCCCATGCTGTTTCAGGACAGAAATGTCTTGAGCTTCATACGTGTCTGCTGTTATTTTTTCTTCAGTGATAGTTTCATCCTCTTGGCCCAGAACTGAAATTTCTGGAGTTTCATCTGCTGTCATGTCTTTTTCAAAGCTTGTTTCATCTTCTTCTTCAGTTTTCTGAGGTTCACTCACATTCAAAGATTCGTGTTGTTCCCAATCAGCGTCAGGGATTGAAATGTCTTGAGCTTCATACGTGTCTGCTGTCATTTCTTCCTCAATGGTAGTTTCATCTTCCTGTTCAATTTTCCCAGGCTCAGGTACTGTCAGTGGTTCTTGTTTTTCCCACACTGCTTCAGGGACTGAAATGTCTTGAGCTTCATACGTGTCTGCTGTAATTTCTTCTTCAATGGCAGTTTCTTCCTCTTGGTCCAGAACTGAAGTTTCTGGAACTTCATCTGCTGTCATATCTTTGTCAAAGCCTGTTTCATCTTCTGCTTCTTCAGTTTTCTGAGGTTCAAACACTTTTGCAGACTCTTGTTGTTCCCAATCAGTGTCAGGGATTGAAATGTCTTGAGCTTCATACGTGTCTGCTGTCATTTCTTCTTCAGTGATAATTTCATCCTCTTGTGCTGGTTTCTGAGATTCGGGTACTGTCAGTGGTTCTTGCTTTTCCCATTCTGTTTCAGGGACTGAAATGTCTTGAGCTTCATACGTGTCTGCCGTTATTTCTTCTTCTATGGTAGTTTCATGGTCTTCCTCAAGAACTGAAATTTCTGGAACTTCATCTGCTGTCATGTCTTTGTCAAAGCCTGTTTCATCTTCTTCTTCAGTTTTCTGAGGTTCACACACTTTCGCAGACTCTTGTTGTTCCCATTCAGCTTCAGGGATTGATATTTCTTGAGCTTCATACGTGTCTGCCGTTATTTCTTCTTCAGCAATAGTTTCATCCTCTTGTTCAAGCTTCTGAGATTCGGGGACTGTGAGGGATTCTTGTTTTTCCCATGATGCTTCAGGGACTGAAATGTCTTGAGCTTCATATGTGTCTGCTGAAATTTCTTCTTCAATGGTAGTTTCTTCCTCTTTGTCCAGAACTGAAGTTTCTGGAGTTTCATGTGCTGTCATGTCTTTTTCAAAGCTTGTTTCATTTTCTTCTTCAGTTTTCTGATGTTCATCCAATGTCACGGACTCTTGTTGTTCCCATTCAGCTTCAGGGATTGAAATTTCTTGAGCTTCATACGTGTCTGCTGTCATTTCTTCTTCAGCAACAGTTTCATCCTCTTGTTCAAGTTTCTGAGATTCGGGTACTGTGAGGGGTTGTTGTTTTTCCCATGCTGTTTCAGTGACTGAAATGTCTTGAGCTTCATACGTGTCTGCTGTCATTTCTTCTTCAATGGTAGTTTCATCCCCTTGCTCGGTAACTGAAATTTCTTGAGTCTCATTTGCTGTCATGTCTCTGTCAAAGCCTGTTAAATCTTCATGTTCAGTTTTCTGAAGTTCACACATATCCACAGACTGTAGTTGTTCCCAATCACTTTCAGGAATTGAAATGTCTTGAGCTACATACGTGTCTGCTGTCATTTCTTCCTCTTCATCAAAGCTTGTTTCATCGACTTCTTTGGCCTGTTCAAAGTTGGACACTGTAAGCGGTTCTTGCTGTTCCCATTCCTGTTCGGGGACTGCAATGTTTTGAGCTTCGTACATGTCCGCTGTGGTGTCTTTTTCAATGGCAGTTTCGTCGTCTTCTTCAGTATCAGCGGTGTGAAGAGCTAGCCGCACCGGCCATTCTGAAAATGGGATTGGATAGTCTTCAGGCCAAGATAAACTGTATGCCATCTGTTCAGGCTGTCTGTAGCTGTCAGAGGTTTGTTCTTCTGTAACAATTGCTTGTTGTTGTCGATCGTCAGCAGGGATGTCAATTTCCTGGGGCTGGCATGTGTCAACACTCTTTCCTTCAGAGTCACCTCTGATTCCTTCTTGTTCAAAGCTATGAACATTTAGTGGTTCTCGTTTTTCCCATGCAATCTCAGGGACTGAAATTTCTTGGGCTTCATAGGTATCTGCTGTCATTTCTTCTTCAAATCCAATGTCGTCTTCTGGTTTGCTCGTCTGGGCTTCAGAAACTGTCAGCGGTTCCTGTTTTTCCCACACAACCTCAGGGACTGAAATTTCTTGAGCTTCATATGTGTCTGCTGTCACCTGTTCTTCAATGGCAGTCTCATCCTCTTGTTTAGTTGTCTCTGCGTCACAGACTGTCAGGGCATCTCGTTTTTCCCAGGCAGTTTCAGGGACTGAAATTTCTTGAGGTTCAAAGGTATCTGCTGTCATTTCTTCTTCTTCTTCTTCTCCCTCGTCCTCCTCCTCCTCTTCTTCCTCTTCTTCCCCTTCTTCTTCTCCCTTGTCCTCCTCCTCTTCTTCTTCCTCTTCTTCCCCTTCTTCTTCTCCCTTGTCCTCCTCCTCTTCTTCTTCCGCTTCTTCCCCTTCTTCTTCTTCAAAGCTGGTCTCATATTTCTGTTTGCTTTGCTCGAAAGTGGAAAATGCCATAGGTTCTGTTTTTTCACACTCAATCTCAGGGGCTGAAATTTCTTGAGCTTCATACGTTCTGCCGTAATCTGTTCGCCTTCATCAACGAAGTTTTCATCGTGTTCGCTCTGGTCAAACTGCACTGTGAATGGTCCTGGCTTTTCCCACGCATGTTCGGGAACTGTAATGTCTTCAGGTTCATATGTACCCACTTCTTCAGGTTCATATGTACCCAATGCCACTTCTTGTTCTTCGTCTTCATGTACAGTTGTCATTTCTGCTTGGTCTGGCCATGCAGCAGACAGTTCTGTTATTTCAGACAGTTCCAGGGAACGTTTGGATATCAGAACCACGCTCTCAGTTTGTTCTGTCAGTTCTGTGTCGTCTTCAGTCAGTTCTGTTTCTGTATCAGCTTCAACATGCTCTGTTCCAGCAGTGATGTCTTTCACGTCTTCCAGTCCAGTAACATCATCTCCAATGCTTTCTGATACTGTATCGGCCTTTTCAGTTGGTTCTGGAGCTGCAGAAGCCTGTTCAGTTTCCTCTGGCTCTGCAGCAGTCTCTTGAGACTGTTCTGGTACTGAAATGATTTCTTTGGAATGTTCCAGTACCAACGCCTCACCCATGTGTTCCAGCACTGAACCAATTTCTTCATACTGTTCTGGTTCTTCTTCCGTGTGTTCTGGCAATGTAAAGCCTTGTTCCATGTATTCTAGTTCTGAAACAGTCTCTCCAGACCGGTCCAATTCTAAAATGGCTTCGTCAGAAGATTCCGGAATTGCCAAGTTCTCAACTGGTGGTGTAAGGACATTTTCGCTTTGTTCCAAAGCGGAAGCAGTCTCTTCACTTTGTTCTGGAAATACAGCAATGTCGTCAGGTTGTTCCAGAATTATTGGTGTCTCCTCGTTTTTGTCTTGTACTGAACTACTTTCTGAAATGTCTTCTGCAGCTTGTTCCAGTACTGAAATGTCTTCTGCAGCTTGTTCCAGTACTGAAATGTCTTCTGCAGCTTGTTCCAGTACTGAAATGTCTTCTGCAGCTTGTTCCAGTACTGAAATGTCTTCTGCAGCTTGTTCCAGTACTGAAATGTCTTCTGCAGCTTGTTCCAGTACTGAAATGTCTTCTGCAGCTTGTTCCAGTACTGAAATGTCTTCTGCAGCTTGTCAGTACTGAATGTCTTCTGCGCTTGTTCAGTACTGAATTGTCTTCTGCGACCATAGCAGACTCTTCGATCAATTGTGGTGCTCCGATGATCTTTTTCTGTTCCAGATCTTCCACAACCTGCATTGCCGTTGTCACATCTTCTGTCTATCAGCAACGTCTTCAGTGTGGTCTAGCATGGCCACAGACTGCTCAGGTTGTCCGGACATTTCCAGAACCTCTTCTGTCTTCTCTCCAGCAGCTGTTTTGTCTGTTGTGTCAGTTGTTTGTGTTCGTTCATCACCATCAATTGTAAGTGTTTGTTGTTGTGGCCATTCTGAAAATGGTACAGGGTATTCGTCAGGCCATGACAGACTGTAAGCTGCTGGTTCATCTGGAACCGTTTCATCAGACGCTGGTTCTGGTTCTGGTTCAAAAATGCCGAGAACTTCTTTCACTGGTTCTTCTGATGGTTCTGGTTCTGTTTCAAGAGTGGTGAAAACTGTTTCTGATGGTTCCGGTTCTGGTTCCCTTGGTTGTGGTTCTGGTTCAGATATTTCAGGAACCTCTCCATGTGGCTGTGATTCTGGTTCAGATACTGCAAGAACCTCTTCTGTTGTTTTGGTTCTGTTTCAGATTCTGGTTCATTTGGTTCTGGTTCTGGTTCTGGTTCAGATATTGTAGGAACTTCTTCTGATTCTGGTTCAGACACTGCAAGAACCTCTTCTATCAGTTCTGGTTCAGACATCGCAGAACCTCTTCTGTTGGTTCTGGTTCTGGTTCAGACACTGCAAGAACCTCTTCTGTTGCTTCTGGTTTCGACAATACAAGAACTCTTCTGTTGCTTCTGGTTCTGGTTCAGATTCTGCAAGAACCTCTTCTGTTGGTTCTGGCTCTGGTTCAGACACTGCAAGAACATCGTCTGTCGGTTCTGGTTCTGGTTCAGACACTGCAAGAACATCGTCTGTCGGTTCTGGTTCTGGTTCAGACACTGCAAGAACCTCTTCTGTCAGTTCTGGTTCTGATACTGCAAGAACCTCTTCCCTTGGTTCTGGTTCTGGTTCAGACACTGCAAGAACTTCTTCTTCTGTTCGTTCTGGTTCAGAAACTGCGAGAACTTCTTCTGCTGGTTCTGGTTCAGAAACTGCACGAACCTCTTCAGTTGATTCTGGTTCAGACACTGCAAGAACCTCTTCTGTCGGTTCTTGTTCTGGTTCAGATACTGCAAGAACCTCTTCTGTTGGTTCTGGTTCTGGCTCAGAAACAACAAGAACCTCTTCTGTTGGTTCTGGATTCAGACACTGCAAGAACCTCTTCCTTGTTCTGGTTCAGACACTGCAAGAACTTCTTCTTCTGTTCGTTCTGGTTCAGACACTGCGAGAACTCTTCTGCTGGTTCTGGTCTGGCTCAGAAACAACAAGAACCTCTTCTGTTGGTTCTGATTCAGACACTGCAAGAACCTCTTCCCTTGGTTCTGGTTCAGACACTGCAAGAACTTCTTCTTCTGTTCGTTCTGGTTCAGACACTGCGAGAACTTCTTCTGCTGGTTCTGGTTCTGGCTCAGAAACAACAAGAACCTCTTCTGTTGGTTCTGGTTCAGACATTGCAAGAACTTCTTCTTCTGTTCGTTCTGGTTCAGACACTGCAAGAACTTCTTCTTCTGTTGGTTCTGGTTCAGACATTGCAAGAACTTCTTCTTCTGTTCGTTCTGGTTCAGAAACTGCGAGAACTTCTTCTGCTGGTTCTGGTTCTGGTTCAGAAACTGCACGAACCTCTTCAGTTGGTTCTGGTTCTGGTTCAGACACTGCAAGAACCTCTTCTGTTGGTTCTGGTTCTGGTTCAGACACGGCAAGAACCTCTTCTGTTGGTTCGGTTCAGACACTACAAGAACGTCTTCCCCTGGTTCTGGTTCAGATTCTGCAAAACCATGTTCTGTCCGTTCTGGTTCAAAGACTTCAAGAACCTCTTGTGTTGTTTCCAGTTCCGGTTCCAACATGTCAGGAACATCTTCCACTGGTTCTCGGTCTGGCTCAGGCTCTGCAAGAACTTCTTCTGTTGGTTCTGGTTCTAGTTCAGACACTGCAAGAACTTCTGTCAATTCTGGTTCTGTTTCAGATACTGCTAGAACTTCTTCTGCTGGCTCTGGTTCAGATACTTCAAGAGCATCTTTTGATAGTTCTGGTTCAGACACTGAAGAACTTCTTCTGTTGGTTCTGGTTCTGGTTCAGACACTGGAAGAACTTCTTCTGTTGGTTCTGGTTCTGGTTCAGATACTGCAAGAACCTTCTTCTGTTGGTTCTGGTTCTGGTTCAGACACTGCAAGAACTTCTTCCCGTTGGTTCTGGTTCTGTCAGACACTGCAAGAACTTCTTCTTGGCTGTTCTGGTTCAGACACTGAAGAACTTCTTCTGTTGGTTTGGTTCTGGTTCAGACACTGAAGAACTTCTTCTGTTGGTTTTGGTTCTGGTTCAGACACTGCAAGAACTCTTCTGTTCTTCTGGTTCTGGTTCTGACACTGCAAGAACCTCTTCTGTTCGTTCTGGTTCTGACACTGCAAGAGCTTCACTGTTGGTTCTGGTTCTGGTTCAGACACTGCAATAACCTCTTCTGTTCGTTCTGGTTCTGGTTCTGACACTGCAAGATACCTCTTTGTTCGTTCTGGTTCTGACACTGCAAGACTTACCTGTTGGTTCTGGTTCTGGTTCAGACACTGCAAGAACCTCTTCTGTTCGTTCTGGTTCTGGTTCTGACACTGCAAGAACTCTTCTGTCGTTCTGGTTCTGACATGCAAGAGCTTCACCTGTTGGTTCTGGTTCAGGTATCAGACTCTCACTGGACCTCTTCTTGGTTTGGCTCTGTGGTTCTGGTTCAGACATGACTCCAACCTCTTCTGTTGGTTCTGGTTTTCTGGTTTTCAGACACTGAAGAACTCCCTTCCTTCTGTTCTGGTTCAGTTGAAGACTTGTTCAGGGTTTTGATTCTGGTTCAGACAAATGCAAGACCTCTTCCACTGGATCCTGTTCTGTTTTGGTTCTGGTCTGTTGGTTCTGGTTCAGTCAGAAAGAACCTCTTCCACTGGTCCTCTTCGTTTCAGGTTCTGGTTGTTTGGTTCTGGTTCAGATGCAGAGAGAACCTCTTCCACTGGATCCTGTTCTGTTTCTGGTTCTGGTTGTGTTGGTTCTGGTTCTGATTCTGGTTCAGACACAGAGAGAACCTCTTCCACTGGATCCTGTTCTGTTTCTGGTTCTGGTTGTGTTGGTTCTGGTTCTGATTCTGGTTCAGACACAGAGAGAACCTCTTCCACTGGATCCTGTTCTGTTTCTGGTTCTGGTTGTGTTGGTTCTGGTTCTGATTCTGGTTCAGACACAAAGAGAACCTCTTCCACTGGATCCTGTTCTGTTTCTGGTTCTGGTTGTGTTGGTTCTGGTTCTGATTCTGGTTCAGACACAGAGAGAACCTCTTCCACTGGATCCTGTTCTGTTTCTGGTTCTGGTTGTGTTGGTTCTGGTTCTGGTTCAGACACAGAGAGAACCTCTTCCACTGGTTCCCGTTCTGTTCCAGGTCCTGGTTCTGTTGGTTCTGGTTCTGGTTCAGATACAGGAAGAACCTCTTCCACTGGTTCCCGTTCTGTTTCAGGTTCTGGTTCTGGTGGTTCTGGTTCTGGTTAGATACAGAAAGAACTTCTTCCACTGGTTCCCGTTCTGTTCCAGGTCCTGGTTCTGTTGGTTCTGGTTCTGGTTCAGATACAGAAAGAACCTCTTCCACTGGTTCCCGTTCAGTTTCAGGTTCTGGTTCTGGTGGTTCTGGTTCTGGTTCAGATACAGAAAGAACCTCTTCCACTGGTTCCTGTTTTGTTCCAGGTTCTTCTTTTGTCGGTTCTGGTTCTGTTTTAGACTCAGCAAGAATCTCTTCCATTTGTTGAGGTTCTAGTTCTGGTACCACAAGAACGTCTTCCATTGTTTCTGATTCGGCTTCTACTGGTTTGGGTTCTGGTTCAGATCCTGTAAGAGCCTCTTCCGCTGGTTTTGCTTCTGGTTCCACTGGTTTGCGCTCTGCTTCAGGTATTTCTGCAGGTAGACTGTCAATGTCTCTTTCTGTTTCTTCCAGATATGCCCTGGATGATATATTTCCGGGTAGATCTGCAGGTAAGCTGCCAACACCTGCTGGTTCCATTTCTTCCAGACTTACCTCGGATGGTACTTCTTCAGGAAGACGGTCAGCTTCACTGCTCCCTGCTACTCCCAAAGATGGAGTAAGGGAGAGAATCTTATCCAGAAGTTGGTCTGCCTGGAGAGGGGTTCCAGAGTCACCCGAACCAAGTGGAGATTCTTCAACAGAAAGAGCAGATTCTCCTTCAAGAACTGGCGTAGTTTCTGTGACAACATATTCTTCTGCGGGATGATCAGTCAAAACTGAATCCCTGGTCAAAAGATTGCCATCTTCGGGACGATCTTTGCCTGTTGGTGATTCATCAGGAAGTGTGTGTTCTGGCTCGATATGCTGGGGATCGGTGACGAAAGAAGTGGTCTCTGACGCCATATCCTGTTCGCCAGTGACGTCACGGGGGATCTGGTCTGCAGCAACGATTCCAGCCACATATTTCTGCTCACCAACAAAGTTTTGAAATTCGTCATAATCCATTTCCATCTCTTGATTCTTAATGTCTTTAAGAGCTCTTACGTCAGGTGATGTTTCAATATCTTGCTCAGTGGTGTCTTCAAGAGTTGGTTCATCGACTGACGATTCATGAATTGTGACTGGCTCATAGCCAATGGACACCAGAGTCTCATCGTACGCTCCAGAAAGCCGTTCTGAGCCAAACTCCATGGAAGAGTCATCGCGGAAAATGACCGTTTGTAGAGAAGACGTGTCTGACCAGGCGTCTGAAGACAGGTCATCAGCAAACACCTGGGACCTCACTGAGTTATCATCTGCCACATCCTCGATGCCATCGTCAACAGTTTCATCAGTTTTTACGGCAGGGTCAGAGGGAATGTCCACCAAATCCGTGAGATTCTGAACCCCGCTCTCGATCACTGAAACAGCATCAGTACCTGGTGATGTGTGTGTTCTTTTATCAACAGACGCAGAGTCCTTTTCTTCGACTGAAGCTCCATCAACGTTAGTGGTGACTTCGTGTGGAATGCCAGTGCCAACAACGCCATCAGCTTCACCACCTTCGGTGAAAGTTTCTGGAATGTTCCAGGAGTGTTCAGGATGTATTTCGCGCGTGGAGGCTTTCCCGCCAATTTCAGATTCTGTCGTTTCATCGTATCCTGGCCTCGCTGATCTAAATCCATCGTCAGCAGAGTCAGGCTGGACAGTTCTGATGTCTGTCGATTCTGGTTTCAGGGTGTCTCCAACAACATCAGAATCTGGTTCTGCAATTCCATCTGCTCCGGATTTCTGTGCTGTCATTCCGTCACCGGCAGATCCCAAGTCAGTGGGTCTATCAGCGTCATACGTCAGTTCTGCGGTTTTCTTTTCGTCAGATGTTAAATCTCTGACGTCATCAACGCTGGATTCTGCCACGTCACGCGTTTTCCACTCCGTGACGTCCACGCCAGATTCAGTGACGTCATCAACGCGAGATTCCATGACGTAATCAACTCCTGATTCAGTGATGTAATCTACTCCAGATTCCGTGACGTCATCGACGCAAGATTCCATGACGTCATCAACTCCGGGTTTAGTGACGTCATGGATTCCGGATCCCATCCCAGGGGGGATGTTGTCCACAGCGGACTCCAGGGCATCACCATCACCTGACCCAATGTCCTGGATGTCATCCACACAGGATTCAGGTACCGTCCTTCTGCTGACCTCGGAATCTTCAACATGGCGTTTAAGTCCGGTTGTGCCATCAACGTCAGACTCCAGCTCTGCGCTTCTGTCCACGTGAGTCTCCTGGTAAACAGTTCTGTCGATACCTGATTCTTGTGAAGCAATTCCGTCTACATCTGATTCTTGGAAAGCAATTCTGTCGACACCTGACTCCTGGGAAGCAGTTCTGTCTACATCTGATTCTTGGAAAGCAATTCTGTCGACACCTGACTCCTGGGAAGCAGTTCTGTCGACACACTGACATCTTGGAAAATCGCACGATTTGAGCAACGTCTACATCTGATTCTTGGAAAGCAATTCTGTCAACACCTGACTCCTGGGAAGCAGTTCTATCGACACCTGACTCTTGGAAAGCAATTCTGTCGACACCTGACTCTTGGAAAGCAGTTCTGTCGACACCTGACTCTTGGAAAGCAATTCTGTCGACACCTGACTCTTGGAAAGCAATTCTGTCACCTCGAATCTGGGAAGCAATTGTCGACATTAGAATCTTGGAAAGCAATTCTACCGACATCTGACTCTTGTGAAGCAATTCGTCGACATCAGAATCTTGGAAAGGAATTCTGTCAACATCAGAATCTTGGAAAGCAATTCTGTCAACGTCAGAATGGAACTCAGATATTCCATCAACGCTGGATTCCACTACAGCTCCATCCACCTCAGAATCCAATGCGAGTGTTCTGTCCAAGGTAGATTCTGTCAACGTGGACAAATCACCTTGTTGAAGAGACTCTTCCTCAGCTTCTTGTGCCTCTGGTTTATCCAGATCTTCTATGCCAGGTGAGGCAATGTCCGTCGTTGGACTTTCAAGTTTCTCCTGAAGGGATGTTTCATCTTGTGAAAGTTCTTCTGAAGCTTGAGGAGAACGCCTCATCTCTGTCGCGTATTGTTCAGCGGTAAACCTCATTCCTGTAACATACTGTTCCACTTCACCAGAGGACAACCGTTCTCCTATCGACTGCGGCCTTTTGCTGGCCGCTGCTTGCCCAGCTCTTTCAGCCATCGTCTCTTCCTCGATGGCAGCATCTTCATCAAAGTCGTAATCGTTTGGGTCTACCCAGAAACAGTACTGAGCGAATCCTAGCGATTTCAGCTTCTTTTTCGGGGGCTGTTCGCTTTCGTCTTCGTCTCTGGTTCTGGCCTGGTCGTCATCTTGTGTCGTTTGTCTGGGAGATTCTGGAACGTCTTCTGGGACCTGGTGATCGCCGTCTGAAGCTTCCTCGGTTGTTTGGTCACGTGGTTTGTATGATGAGTCATCTTCGGTTGAAAGTCTGGGCTCTTGCTCAGTTAGAACCGTCTCATCTGGTCTGGACAGTGTTTCATCCAGTTTTGAAGCGAAATTGTCTTCGTCTGTTTTAGACAGTGTTTCATCCGATTTTGAAGTGACGTTGTCTTCATCTATTTTGGACGGTGTTTCATCCGTTTTGAAGTGAAGTTGTCTTCATCTGTTTTAGACAGTGTTTCATCCGGTTTTGAAGTGACGTTGTCTTCATCTGTTTTGGACAGTGTTTCATCCAGTTTTGAAGCGAAATTGTCTTCGTCTGTTTTTGACGGTGTTTCATCCGGTTTTGAAGTGACGTTGTCTTCATCTGTTTTGGACAACGTTTCGTCTGATTTTGAAGTGAAATCTGATGTGGTTAGTGTTGCCTTTTCTCCAGCTCTCAGACCATGAGAGATTGTGGAGAGTTGGTCGAGGGTGGTCAGCTCTTGTCTGGAAATGTCCTGGCAGTATTCAGTGGTCCCAGTGTCGTCTGACGCTGCGGCAGTGTGTATGCTCGTGCGTTCAGACGTTGATTCATCGGAAGTGAAAGACGTGAAAACGGGCATGTACTCAAACTTGGGAGTTTCAGGGGTCTCTGCCAAAGTTGTCCCCCCTTCAGCCAGAGTTTCTTCCCCTTCCACAAACCTCATGGCCTGCTCCAGGTTGTGTTGTGAGAATGGAATGTCCATACTAGGAGATGAGGTCTGTAACGGTGATGTGACGTCACTGCTCTCATCCGGGAGATCCTCCACCGCAAAGTCCCCCATGGGGGACACAGTTCCTGATGAGATGTCGGTGGCTGATGACGTCATCATGTCTGACAGGCTTCTGGGATCGACATCCGAAGCGCTTCGTAATTCGGTAACGTCAAATTCCAAATCAGAAACAGACATATACATGCCTGTGTCGTCACTGACTGACGTCACGGCGTGGTCAGCTTCGTCGCTGGTGGGCAGGTCGTTGACGTCAGGGCTGCTGAACTTCCTGGCCTTTGCCGGGGTCGAGGTCGCTGCCTGATTTTCAATGATGGGGCTGACGTTATCGAT
>JAPXFY010000035.1:36565107-36582607 GCA_030674185.1 Monoplex corrugatus
TTTTTTTTAAACTCTGCTTGAACGGTTGGCGATGCAGGGTGCTGGTGGACAGGGTGAGGGAGTCAAAAGGTTAAGTTTATGCTGTGCTAGCATGGCTGACAATTCAGGATGCTGGTGGACAGGGTGAGGGAGTCAAAGGGTTAAGGTTTTGCTTTGCTAGCATGGTTGACAATGCAGGAAGCTGGTGGATAGGGTGAGGGAGTCAAATGGTTAAGTTTTTGCTTTGCCAGAATGGTTGACATTGCAGGAAACTGGTGGACAGGGTGAGGGAAATGAAGGGTTAAGTTTTTCCTCTGTTAGAATGGTTGACAATGCAGGGTGCTGTTGGACAGGGTGAGGGAGTCAAAGGGTTAAGTTTTTCCTTTGCAAGCATGGTTGACAATGCAGGAAGCTGTTGGGACAGGGTGAGGGAGTCAAAGGGTTAAGTTTTTGCTTTGCAAGCATGGTTGACAATGCAGGAAGCTGGTGGACTGGGTGAGGGAGTCAAAGGGTTAAGTTTTTGCTTTGCAAGCATGGTTGACAATGCAGGAAGCTGGTGGACAGGGTGAGGGAGTCAAAGGGTTAAGTTTTTGCTCAGCTAGAATCAAAACAGGAAAGCTGGAGGGAAAGAGAACACCAGGTAGACCCAGGAAGAAAATATTGGACGGACTTGCAGGGTGGCTGAGGACAGAGAGGGTGGAAGATGTACTTGCAGCGACAAGGGATAGATTCCTATGGAGGGCCACGATCGCCAACGCCACGCGGCAGGGCACTTGATGATGTTAATGATTCGCAATGCAGGATGTTTGGTGGACAGAGTGAGAGAGTCCAAGGGTTTTAAAACAAAAATCTAAATCAAAAAGAACAAGCATAAAAACGTTGTTGTCTTACTTGAGTTCTCTTAAGACTTCCAAAGACAGATAGCCACTGTCGCCAAAGTCGAAGTAATAAATGTCGATTTTCCCGTCCTCAAAACCCTCCACGCGGGCGCGATACCAGTCTGCGCCGAAAGGGGCCGCAACCACATCGCCCTCCTTCACCTCCTTCAGTTTGTACTTCTGGTAGAATATCAACAGTCACAATAACAACAACAACAGATCTATATCGATATTACTGTCAGTGGTCAAACAAGGTCACTGGTACAATATCAACAGTCACAACAACAACAAAAATCTATATCGATATTACTGTCAGTGGTCAAACAAGGTCACTGGTACAATATCAACAGTCACAACAACAACAACAAATCTATATCGATATGCCTGTCAGTGGTCAAACAAGGCATTCTTTTCATCCCTGGTGGTGTCCATATAGACACACACACACACACAAACACGCACGCACAAAAACACACACACACACACACAAAAACACACACTCACACATACACACACACACATACACTCACAAACACACACAAACATGCACACTCACACACACACAAAAAAACACACACACACACACACAAAAAACCACACTCACACATACACACACATACTCACACACACACACATTCACACACACATACACACACACTCTCTCTCTCTCCCTTTTCTCACACCTTTATATAGTATAACCAAAAACACACACACACACGCACACACTCTCTCTCTCCCTTTTCTCACACCTTTATATAGTATAACCAATACACACACACACACCACATACATACACATATCACATACACTCTCCACACCCTCCCCCCACACACCATCACCCCCACACGTACACACACACACATACACACACACACCCCACCCAGACACACACACACACACCACATACACCCACACACATACCACATACACTCCCCACACACAAACATACACACACACATCACATAGAACCCCCCGACACACACTCACACATATTCACACACACATACCACATCCACACTCAACCCCCACCCCCCCCCCCCCCCACACACACACACCTCAGCAGTGTCAGGGTTGCTGTAAAATTCAATCATTTCGTCCGTCATGGCGTCCAGGTTGCCAGAGACGGTATCCACCATCTGGACCCAAAAATGACCACAGTGCTCCACCGCCGACACAAACACGTCCGTCTTTTCCCATAAAGGCTCCGCTTCTGGAATCTCTGAGCTGTGCTGATCCCCTGCTTCCCACGATTCGTCCTTCTCTACCACTGTAACACGTTAACATTTTTATCTTCTTAGTCTTCTTCTTACATCTTAGTTCTAATTGTTGCTTTAAAGCCCAACCGACTGTGTACAACCATATCAGGGGTATAATCTCTTCAAAACATACAAAACTTCAACAGGGAAAAAAAAAAAAAAAAAAAAAAGTAAGTACACATATCGATGCATTTGCGTACAAAATCTTACAACATGCCCCCAGCGCTGACCACTCCATCCACTTTATCGCACAAGGGATTTAAAAAACACACCTGAACACAAATTTAAGCATACAAAAGGACACCAAAGCATATACAAAAAGAGGCATAAATTACCTGAAATTACTTCCGCATATTTCACCTCCCTTGAGCCAAAAATGTACTTAATACATGTACCCAATTATCAATCCTAAGAAAAAGTACGTAAGACTTTATCGAAACACAGACAGTTAAATGGACCAGCAAGGCAGAAAATGATAGGAAGAAACGACAGAAAGCAAAGGAGGAAGAAAGAAACAAAGAGTGACAGAAAAGAGGGAATTTCTATCACAGAATTTCCAGAAGGTGTGGATACTATTTATACTGAACAAGCCCCAGCATCCCCACGGTGGATCTTGCTTGTTCTTACAGGCAGACACAAAAAAGAACATTAACAAAGAAGATTAAGAAAAGGCAAAAAGACGTTTTATGAGGCAAGAGAAATTTGAGCACCTAGTCACAACAGGAAAGCTGGTGGGAAATACCAGATAGACCCAGGGAGAAAATATTGGACGGACTTATGGAGTGGATGAAGACACAGAGGGTGGGAGATGTATTTGCAGTGACAACGGATACACCCATATGGAGGGCTATGATCTCCAACGCTACGCGGCAGGGCACATGATTGTAATGATTCTTGTTCTGATTATTTAAATCCCCGCTGACTACACACAGCCATATCAGGGCTGTAACCATTACAAAACATATATCTGATTAAAAAAAACAAAAGGCAAAGAAAATTAACAGCACATATCAATACATTTGCATACATAATCTAAGGATACGCCCCAGGCGCTGACCACTCTATCCAATTTATCATTACGGGGATTTTAAAATATCAAATCTCTGTACAAATATATAAATATAACGAAGTACACTAACACACAGATTCTTCTTCTTCTTCTTGGCGTACGCTGCTACACAATCATCTGAGTCCGGGCGATGAATGCAGCCGTCTTTTCCAGCTCCTGTCTGCAGCAATGGAGTTTGGTTGTCAGCGGAGTGTCTGTCGGCCACACGTCCTGTCTTGCCACCTGGTGAAGGGGACATCTTTGGAGTATATGCTCCGTGGTTTGGTCTTCTTGACCGCAGGGACAGGTTGGGGAGGGCGCCAGCCTCAGTTTGCAGTACATGTGGCTGTTCAGCCTACTGTGACCAGTGCGCAACCTCACCAGGGCAACTTGCTGCTCTCTAGACAACAGGTGGTAGTCATCCCTGTGTCGTCTCGGCATGGAAAGCGCCCTGATGATGCTCCTCTTCTCACTGTAGCTGACGCTCTTGTTAGGTTGTTCTTCTCTGGCTCCCTCCTTAGCAAGGATATCAGCTCGCTCATTCCCAGAGACCCCGCAATAAGCTGGAATCCACAGCAGCACTGCACTTCTGGTTGTGGCAACCTGGTGCAGAGCTCTAGACAGGAGGGGGAGCGTGTTGTTCTGGCATGCCTGCAGCACGGAGAGAGGGCATCAGACAAGAAGACAACTTGTCTGCAGTCACAGTCTATAGCCTGAATCATGGAGGCCGCCTGCATGAGTGTTTCTGTCTCAGCGAGGTAGTTAGTACTGTGTCTTCCAGTGGCGACACTTGAGTAAAACAATAGATATAAACAGGCCTAAATCACCTAAAACTGCTTGTGCACATCACACCTCTTAATTCTTTCAAGACGGTCAGTGCGCACCCCGGCGAGTTCCCAGCCGCCGGGCCATCGGCGTTTGTTTTCTTCCCTGCTGACGCACCATTTTTATTACTTTTCTATTTTATTTTACAGCTACTAAAGAATGATTGATGGCAAAGTATTTGATATTACCAGAAAGCTCAAAACGTGATCTTTGCTAGCATACTATTTTCAAATAAGAACTTCCAACACTTATACGCATCGCTACGACAAGAACAACGTAGGTCACAGAGTATAACCCAGACGCAAGCTCACGTCCCAGTAGTAACTGTACTGTGCTGTACTGAAGTCTAAAGGAACCTTTGAAACCACTCTCTCTCTCTCTATCTCTCCTTCTCTCTCTCCCTCTCTTTCTCTCTCTCTCTCAAACACACACACACACAGAGCGAGCAAGAAAGAGAGAGTGAGTGTGAGAGATTAAGAGAGAGAGATAGAGAGAGAGAAAGAGAGAGAGAGAGAGAGAGAGAGAGAGAGAGAGAGCAGTCAACTTAGATGGTAAAGTTTATAATAACTCCTGAATTCCCACGCCCGGTAGCCAGCAAACAGTTTATGAAGGAAGATAGTGCAGACCTAACACATGGCATTGGAATTTCCTGGTCAGGGGTGTCACTTTATTCCGTTATCAGTCAAAGCATCAACTGTAAAGCTACACCAACTAAACAGACTCTGTCCCTTTGCTGAAACCTTCTACTAAACAGTACTGGCAGTTGTTTTGGATATTTTTTACAGTGAAAGCTGCCAGAATTTTTCAAAACTTGACCGGCACTGTACGGTCGGTGCGTCTGTGGGGAACAGATGCCTTACCGGCACTGGGGGTACGGTGCGTCGGGAGGGAACTTTTTTGGCACCGTCTCCCGGCAACCGGTGCGTTGCGAAAAGGTTAAGAGCCAAAAATGTGACCCGCTCTGACAAAAGGTACAAGTCAGGCGAGGCCTTCTGCTGCTGTGGGCTGAAAACTCTGAACAGGGACAATTTTGTCAATTTTGAGTTTTCTGCATTTTCATGCTCTATAACCACTTTTGCACCATGTCCTAACGCAATAAAGTCAAATTTAATCAATAAGTATCATTTTTTTGTGTTTTAATGCGTGGTAAGTGCTATTATCGGACCGCTGAAAGCTGCCTGATCGCCCCATATTGGTGATCAAAGTACGCTTTTCTTAAATTCGCTCGGACGGAATCACATGGTTATAATATATAATTGTATATGCTATGCTCTCTATAATTTTCCATTGCTTTTATTCTTGCTTTTATTCTTTCTCCCCATTTATAGCCATGCGTGTGTGTGTGTGTGTGTGTGTGTATGTGTGTGTGTGTGTGTGTGTGTGTGTGTGTGTGTGTGTGTGTGTGTGTGTGTGTGTGTGTGTGTGTGTGTGTGTGCGTGCGTGCGTGCGTGCGTGTGTGTGCGTGCGTGCGTGCGTGCGTGCTTGCGTGTGTGTCTGCTTCAGCGCTTAGATTTGATTTTATCAAGATTTTGCGCTATATAAATATTGTAATTATTATTATTATTATTATTATAAATTTATTTTTCTTTTTGTTGTTTTGGACGGATGGACAATTAAGTAAACAAGGGAAGTATGGAATTCCAGCTGATTTGGTTGATATTTAATGCTTGTTGCTAAGGAGTTTCTGACCATACCCTTTCAATTTAGACCTATTCTCTTCAACACTGTTTTTCTCAAAATGGCTGACTTGACCCCTCTCATCTTTGAAAGCCCATAACTTTTTTTGTTTTTGTAGCAGAAACTCAACTTTAGTACCATTTGAAAACTGAGATTCTAAACTTTATAGTGATACTATAACCTGAAAATGCCTAAACTGAGACTTATTGTGCCTTTTGTGAGAATGGGTCACAAATGCACTTATACATGTCCACAATTACCAATTCTAACAGAAAGTACATAATGCTTTACAGAACACATATAGGTGAATGGACCAGCAAGGAAAAAAAATGGGAAGACACAACAGAAAGCAAACGAACAAGGCAGAAACAAAGAGAGTGACAGAAAAGAGGAAATTTCTAGCACAGGATTTCCAGAAGGTAGGGACACTATTTATACTCAAACAGCCCCAGCATCCCCAAGGGGGGTAACTGGAAAACTAAAAGAAAAAATAATAAATAAACTTGACCGAAGCTGGTAAATATCTATTCATAACAAAAGAAAATCTACATAAATTTTTTACCCAAAGCTGGTAAAGATATGTACATAGTAAAAGGAAAAAATATCAAATAAAATTTTACCCAAAGCTGGCAAAGACCCACATGTAACTAAAGAAAAATAATAAATCAACTTTTACCCAAAGTGGGTAAAGATCCATCCATAACAAAAGTAATAAATAAAAAACTTTTACCCAAAGTGGGTAAAGATCCATCCATAACAAAAGTAATAAATAAAACTTTTACCCAAACTTAATAAAGAATTATCCGTAACAAAAGAAAACAATAAACAAAAGAAAAAAATAATCTTTGACCCAAAATCAGTAAAGATCCATCCATAAAGGCTGAGAAAATCTTGCTAACACATTTTGTCAGACAAACACCTCTCTCCACTTGGTAGGAAAGGCTCCCATTTACATTTTCTCCACTTCATAAAAAAACATCTTTTAAAATTTTCTCTGCCTGAAACAAAACGATTTCCTTTTAAAATTTTCTACGCTTGATACAAAACAGTCTCCCTTTAAAATTTTCTCCACTTGAAACAAAACAATTTCCCTTTGAGAATTTTCTCCACCCGAAATGAAAACAATTTCCCTTTGAGAATTTTCTTCATCTGAAATGAAAACAATTTCCCTTTGAGAATTTTCTCCACCTGAAACAAAACAATTTCCCTTTTAGAATTTTCTCCACTTGATACAAAACAATTTCCCTTTAAAATTTTCTCCACTTGAAACAAAACAATTTCCCTTTTAGAATTTTCTCCACTTGATACAAAACAATTTCCCTTTTAAAATTTTCTCCACTTGATACAAAACAATTTCCCTTTTAAAATTTTCTCCACCTGAAACAAAACAATTTCCCTTTAAGAATTTTCTCCACTTGATACAAAACAATTTCCCTTTAAAATTTTCTCCACTTGAAACAAAACAATTTCCCTTTAAAATTTTCTCCACTTGAAACAAAACAATTTCCCTTTTAGAATTTTCTCCACTTGATACAAAACGGCTATATACGGCTGCGAGGCATGGACAATGAAGAAAGAGGATGAAAGACGAGTGGAAGCAGCAGAGCTGTGGTTTTACCGAAGACTGCTGAGGGTCAAATGGACGGATAGGCGCTCAAATGAAAGCATACTGAATGAGTTGGGTACTACACGCAAGCTTCTAGTACTCATACAACGGAGGAAACTGAAATATGTTGGACACGCAATCCGTAATGAGAGAACAGACTTGATGTCCACTGTCCTCCAAGGTAAAGTGGAAGGAAAGAGAAACAGAGGACGGCCACCTGCATCACTTGCTAGAAACATCACAAACATCAGTGGCAAGAAACTCCAGGAGGTGGTCAGACTTAGCCAAGATCGAGAGTGCTGGAGGCAACTTGTGAGGACATCATGTGCAGCGGCCAACACTGTTCCCGGTGACGCCGACAGGTGAGACAGGTGAGATACAAAACAATTTCCCTTTTAGAATTTTCTCCACTTGAAACAAAACAATTTCCCTTTCAAAATTTTCTCCACTTGAAACAAAACAATTTCCCTTTCAAAATTTTCTCCACTTGATACAAAACAATTTCCCTTTAAAACTTTTCTCCACTTGATACAAAACAATTTCCCTTTAAAATTTTCTCCACTCGATACAAAACAATTTCCCTTTAAAATTTTCTCCACTTGATACAAAACAATTTCCCTTTTAAAATGTTCTCCACTCGATACAAAACAATTTCGCTTTTAAAATTTTCTCCACTTGATACAAAACAATTTCCCTTTTAAAATTTTCTACACTTGATACAAAACAATTTCCCTTTCAAAATTTTCTCCACTTGATACAAAACAATTTTCCTTTTAAACTTTTCTCCACTTCATACAAAACAGTCTCCCTTTGAAAAAAAAAACACACAAATAAAAGGTGACAGCAGAGGATAGGGTGAGGAGTCAGAAGGTTCAGTTTTTACAGTTGTGAGGCGTGGACAGTCAACATACAAAGCCAGGACAAGATTGAAGCAGTTGAAATGTGGTTTCTAAGAAGAATGTTGAGAGTTCCACGGACAGCAAAAAAACAAACGAGACAGTCTTGATGGAGGCAGGCACGAGAAGATCATTGATAAAAAAAGATATGGAAAAGACATGCAACGTTTATAGCACATTTTATGAGGAAAGGGGAATTTGAGCACCTGGTCACAACAAGAAAGCTGGAGAGAAAGAGAGCACCAGGTAGACCCAGGGAGAAATTATTGGACAGATTTGCAGGGTGGCTGAGGACAGAGAGGGTGGAAGATGTGCTTGCAGCGACAAGGGATAGATTCATATGGAGGGCCATAATTACCAATGCTATGGCACACGATGATGATGATGATCACGGTTGACAATGCAGGATGCTGGTGGAAGGGTAAGCAAGTCAAGGGGTTAATTTGTTGCTTTGCTTGCATGGCTGGCAATGCAGGATGCTGGTGGACAGGGTGAGGGAGTCAGAGGGTTAAGTTTTTGCTTTGCTAGCATGGTTGACAATGCAGGATACTGGTGGACAGGGTGAGGGAGTCAGAGGGTTAATTTGTTGCTTTGCTTGCATGGCTGGCAATGCAGGATACTGGTGGACAGGGTGAGGGAGTCAGAGGGTTAAGTTTTTGCTTTGCTAGCATGGTTGACAATGCAGGAAGCTGGTGGACAGGGTGAGGGAGTCAAAGGGTTAAGTTTTTGTTTAGCTAGCATGGTCGACAATGCAGGATGCTGGTGGACAGGGTGTGGGAGTCTGAGGGTTAAGTTTTTGCTTCGCTGGTGGATAGGAGCCACAGGGTTAACAGAAAAGGACTAAATCAGACAACCCAACGTTACCTCTAGATGGCAGCACTAACGCCTCCTTCCTGTCCTCAGGTTCCTGCTTGTCCATCTTCCTCTGCTCTCTGTCAGCTCCCTCCGCGGCTTTTCTGCTTCGAAATTCCTCCTCCTCCATCACTTTATCCTTGATCAGCGACTGTTGGACAGTTCAGTTCATATTGCTTACAGCCCAGCCGACTACTACAGCCATATCAGGGCTAACACCATGTCAAAAAGCAATAACAAACAAAACAAAAACAACAAACAAACGAACAAAAAAAAACCCCATTAAGATAAAAGACAACGGTTAAAAACCATGCTCACCGTCAACCTTGCAAACTGCGCAGGCCCCATTAGCTCAGTTGGTTTGAGCGTCGGATTCACATGCTAATGGTTGCGGGTTCGAATCCCGGGGTGCGCTACATTAAAACTGGCCTTCTCACTGTCCCATCTTAACATCACTGTTGTTCTGGTGGAGTCAGTATAGGATTAGATAAGTCCCCCTTCCCCCACTTCCCTGGGATGGTTATCCCCGTCGGCCATATCACCTGAGGTGGGTGTTGACGTAAAACCTGAACCAAACCAAACCAAACCTTGCAAATCTAAAACGCAATTAAAGAAAAACAGACGTAAAAATCACATCAGGTGAAATCTACTGATCTCTTGTAAAAACTGGAAAATTGCAACACCAGGGACGTCTCGGAAGAGGTTCTTTAAGGAGTCCGCTGTGTAGTGCTTTTGTCTCACATCGTACAAGTCCCAGAAAATCGAGGAGGAGGTGTCGGATGCTCAACGGCTCGTCACACGGTGTACACCATGGTGCTTCTTTTTTCAAAAGGTACGAGTGAGTGTAGGATGTGTGACCCGTGTGTAACCTACATAACACTGTCTCTTTCTTACGTGTTTCCTGCAGCAGATGGGAGAATTTCTGTCAGGTTAGGGCGGATTTGGAAAAGTTTGTTATTTGTCTGTTCATTCCAATCCTCCTGCCACAGATAATGTTTGGACAGAGTTATCTCCCTGTCAGTAACTCTTACGATTAAAACGATGAATAACGCCCTGTGGCGCCACCTGCTGGGAGACGATTGGTTGGTCACTCCCACACACGCTTGCATGTGCGCGCGCGCACACACACAAGCCGATAAAGGGAGAGGGAAAGAAACAGGGAGGACAGAGAGAGAGACAGACAGAGAGAGACAGAGACAGAGAGACAGACAGACAGAGAGACAGACAGACAGAGACAGAGAGACAGACAGAGAGATAGACAGACAGAGACAGAGAGACAGACAGACAGAGACAGAGACAGACAGAGAGACAGACAGACAGAGACAGAGAGACAGACAGAGAGACAGACAGAGAGACAGACAGACAGAGACAGAGAGACAGACAGAGAGACAGACAGACAGAGAGAGACAGACAGACAGACAGAGAGACAGACAGACAAACAGAGAGAGACAGACAGGGAGAGAGAGAGACAGACAGACAGACAGAGAGACAGACAGACAGAGAGAGAGAGACACAGAGAGAGAGAGAGACAGACAGAGAGAGACAGACAGACAGAAAGAGAGAGAGAGACAGACACGGAGAGAGAGAGAGAGACAGACAGACAGAGAGAGACAGAGAGACAGACAGACAGAGAGAGAGACAGACAGAAAGAGACAGAGGCAAAGATAGAGAGTGAGATAGAAAGGAGGAGAGCGTGAGAAAGAAAGACACACACACACATGTATATAGAGAGATTTATATATAGACAGATAGATACAGAGAGAGAGAGACAGAGACAAAGAGAGAAAGAGATAGATAGATAGATAGATAGACAGACAGACACAGATAGATAGACAGATAGATAGATAGGTAGTGAGACAGAGAGAGAATGAGACAGACAGACAGTCAGACAGAGACAGACACCCAGACAGACAGACAGACACCTTGGCCAGGGCCATGTTGGTACAAGGACCAGTAATGGTCACTTTACGAGGACCCTCAGGACCCGAGTCCTGCGATCGGTCAATCATTATCATGCACTTGCTGGCCCTATGGATACCGCTGATCGTCTGTCCTCCTCGACCTGAAAATACACAGGGGGATCATCCGTAATTTTCCAAATCCTAAGTACGCATATATCAGCTTCCAACAACAACTTCCCAACTGACAAGAACACATGTACCAAATATCTTTTCCCAACTCACAAGAACACATGTACCAAATATCTTTTCCCAACAGCTTTCTTATTCCAAATGTACAGTACCGACTCCTTCCCCCAAACTTACAGTTTCGCTTTTAGTTTATCTACATAACCTCTCAACAAGACAGTCTTGATGGACGCAGACACAAGTAGATCACTCATAAGGAAGATTAGGAAAAGACAGGCAATATTTATAGGCCATTTTATGAGGAAGGGGGATTTGGAGCACCTGGTCACAATGGGAAAGCTGGAGGGAAAGAGAGCACCAGGTAGACTCAGGGAGAAAATGCTGGACGGACTTGCAGAGTGGCTGGGGATGAGGAGGGTGGGGGAGATGCTGGGGGCAATGAGAGATAGAGATGGTTGGAAGTCCATGGTCCCCAACGCCATACGGCAGGGCACCTGATGATGATGATGATGACATAACCTCTCAGCTCATCATCATCATCAAGCGCCTTGCCAAATGCCGTTGGCAATCAAGGCCCTCCATCATGTATCTGTCCCTTGTTGCTGCAAGTACATCTTCCACTCTCTCTGTCCTCAGCCACCCTGCAAGTCCGTCCAATATTTTCTCCCTGGGTCTACCTGGTGCTCTCTTTCCCTCCAGCTTCCCTGTTGTGACCAAGTGCTCTAATTCCCCTTTCCTCATAAAATGGCCTATAAATGTTGCCTGTCTTTTCCTGATCTTCCTTATGAGTGATCTACTTGTGTCTGCCTCCATCAGGACTGTCTCATTTGTTTTCTTTGCTGTCCATGGAACTCTCAACATTCTTCTTAGAAACCACATTTTCGGCTTTGCGTGTTGACTGTCCACGCCTCACAATCGTACAACATTACTAGTTCTATATAACATTCAAGAACTCTCTTCCTGATGTTAACTGATAGGCATTTGTTGGTAAGAACGCCTTTCATCTTCTTGAATGCTGTTTTGGTTTGGCCGATTCTGCTGGCTATTTCTGATGTGCATCTGCCCTCTGGTGAAATGATAATTCCCAGATATTTAAACTTATCAACAACCAACCTCTCAGCTGTGGGAAGGAATTCCCTATGCATTAATGCCACTAATGCCATGTGATGGAGAAGATCCAAAATGATCATGGCACAAGCCTTAAGCCTGCACATAAACCGATGAGCTGGCAAGGTCCTGAGGTCCTACCTAGCGTATGGTTAACACAACGGACTACCGACTGGAAGGTTGTGGGTTCGAATCCCCATCAGTACCTTCAAAAATCATTGTGGGATTTTTCGGCTCTAACCGGCTCCTACATAGACTTGGGCGTGCTATGGGCTCATTGGGAAGACTGGGACCACACAGTCGAGTCTCATCCACTTCATGGATGCCTCATTGAGGGTGCTGCTGAAATCGTCTGACCAGCACTGCAGGTGTCTGTATCTCTCGGGCCTGGTTGGCGTCAGGATGTATTATGACAGTAAGCATAGAGTACAGCCCTGTCACTCAGTCTCAATCCTAGATGGAACTTCATAGCGTCATGATCATCATCCTCATTGACATCATCATCATCGCACTGTAAAAAAAAGTGTGCCAGCTTCTGTGACCATTAAAGTGCAGCAAAAAATGGAACGGAAAAAACAAAAAAGGTGAGCGCAAAGGTAACCTCCCTGAGTGCAATGATCCTTAAAAAAACCCAAAATAAACCCCAACAACAACAACTTATGAAAGTATGATGGATGTGTATATGTACAAAACTTGCAAGCTGCAAGTGAACATGCACCCAGACTGTAAGTGCACACGTACCGATGATCCGCCCCACGCAGTATCCTGGCACCAGAATCTCCTCGGTGACGACGGCAGGAATGTCGGACACGATCTGTCGGATCATGATCTCTGCCTTTTGGGCCGACTCCGGGTCGCCGCGGATGTAGACGGTGCGTTGCTGCTCGTTGTCCTTATCACGCTCCGCCTCACTGCGCTCGGAAAAATTGACCTTGGCCCCCGTCTCCTCCTCAATCTGAAACAAATAATGATAACAGTAACAACAAGAACAACAATAATAACAACAACAACAATGATGACAATAATAATGATAATCATAATAACAATAACAACAACAATAATTATAACAATGATACTACTACTACTAATACTAAAAATAACAGCAATAATAATAATAATAACAATAATAATTATCATCATCATCATCATCACTATCATCAGGTGCCCTGCCGCATGGCGTTGGCGACCATGGACTTCCAACCATCTCTATCTCTCGCTGCCCCTAGCATCTCCCCCACCCCCCTCATCCCCAGCCACTCTGCAAGTCCGTCCAGCATTTTCTCCCTGGGTCTACCCGGTGCTCTCTTTCCCTCCAGCTTTCCCGTTGTGACCAGGTGCTCCAAATCCCCCTTCCTCATAAAATGGCCTATAAATGTTGCTTGTCTTTTCCTAATCTTCCTTATGAGTGATCTACTTGTGTAATAATAATAATAATAATAACAATTATAACAGTAACAACAATAATAATAATGATGGTAGTCCTTCGTTGCCGAAGATGACGATGAAATCCTGCAGCTCATCTGTGGACGCGCATGTGGCTGTGCAATCCGATCTTGGATGTACAATGTCTGTTGCAGTGGGGACACTGGAATGTCGTGGTTGGGGTGGTTGGATTATGTCTCCTCTCTCTTCTGATAGTCAGCTTCTCCCTGTAGTTGATATCGCTGTTTCTGCTGGCAAGATGGACGGCCCTGCGCCAGGCGTTCCTTTCGGTGGCAGTTCTTTCGAGTTCTTTGGGGGTAACCTGTGCAAACTGGAGGTTTGCCTTTATCGTGTCCTTGAAACGCTTTTTTGGCCTCCCGAGATTTCTTTTGCCACTTGTGAGTTCGCTGTACAGCAGTTGTTTGGGCATTCGGTGGTCTTCCATGCGGATGACATGGCCGACCCATCTCAGTTGGGGCTTTGACAAGCAGGCTTTCTATGCTTTGTGAGCTTGATCGGTTGAGGACCTCAATGTTGGTGATGCGGTCTTGCCACCGGATGCCAAGTATGCTGCGGAGAGCCCTTTGGTGGAACTGCTCTAATTTGTTGATGTGCTTCCTGTAGAGTGTCCATGTCTCCGAACCATAGAGGAGGGAGGAGAGCACAACGGCATTGTACACTTTGATTTTTGTTGACAGCCGGACATTGTGCTGGTTTAGTACCTTGTTTTTCAGTCTACCGAGAGCCTGGCTGGCTTTGCTGATTCGTGAATCAATTTCCTGATCGATGGAGCCGTCTGCAGAGATGATACTTCCAAGGTATTTAAAGTTCTTGGTGTTCTTCAGACTGTTGCCATCGATGGTGATGTTTGGAGACAGTGGGTTAGTTTGTGGGGCAGGCTGGTGAAGAACTTCAGTTTTCCCGATGCTTATTGTAAGTCCAAAGAGCTTTGAGGCTTCTGCGAAGTGATTGAGCATAGTTTGCAGGTCCGCTTCAGAGTGAGCATTCAAGGAGCAGTCATCGGCGAAGAGCGCCTCCTGAAGGAGTTCTGTGCTGGTTTTTGTCTTGGCTTGCAGGCGACGTAGATCAAAAAGGGAGCCATCCAGGCGGTACTTTAGGTATATTCCCTTGTCAAGATCCTTGCAGGCGTGGGAAAGCATGGCGGTGAAGAAGATATTGAAGAGGACTGGTGCCAGGACACAGCCTTGTTTGACGCCATTTGTAATTTCGAATTCGTCAGTCATGTTGCCACTTGCAAGAACTTGCCCACTCATGCCTGTGTGGAAGAGCTGGATGATCTTTAGGAATTTGGGAGGGCAGCCAATCCGTTCTAGGACAGTCCACAGGGCTTCTCTGTTGACCGTGTCGAAAGCCTTGGTAAGGTCAATAAAGACTGAGTAAAGAGGCCTATTCTGTTCTATGCACTTTTCTTGAATTTGTCTCATAGCAAAGATCATGTCCACAGTGCTTCTCCCTGGCCTAAAGCCACATTGAGCCTCTGGTAGGATCTATTCTGAGATGGTTATCAGTCTGTTGAGGATAACCCTTGCAAATATTTTCCCTGCTATGGAGAGAAGAGAGATGCCCCTGTAGTTTCCGCAGTCTGCTTTACTACCTTTGTTCTTGTACAGCGCAACTATGAGCGCGTCTTTGAAATCAGCAGGCATTTGCTCTTCTTCCCAGACCTGTAGCAGGATGTCATGGAAGGTTTCCAGGGCTTTGGGGCCTGCTGCCTTGAAGATCTTAGTGGGAATGCTGTCTTTTCCAGAAGCTCTGCCGGAGTTGGTCTTGCTTATTGCCTTTTTGATTTCATCTAGAGTAGGAGGAGCGTCTAGGTCTTCCAGGAATGGTTGCTGGGGGATTTGATTGAGAGCATCTTGATCAACAGTGGAAGGTCTGTTCAAAAGAGAGCTGAAATGTTCGGTCCAGCGCTTGAGGAGCCCTTCTTGGTCCTTGATCAGGGTTTTGCCATCCGAGGACAACAAGGGAGAACATCCTGAGGTTGTTGGGCCGTAGACGGTTTTCAGAGAGCTGAAGAACATCTTGGAGTTGTGGGTATCAGCATAGAGTTGAACTTCTTCGGCCTTATTGTTCCACCATGAATCTTGCATCTCACGTAGATCTTTCTGGACTCTAGCTTGAAGGGACTTGAATCTTTCCTTTTTGGGGAGGGATGAGGGGTCGTTTTGCCATTCTGCATAGGCTTTGTTCTTGGCTTGGATAGTAGCTTGAATTTGCTCATTGTTTTCATCGAACCAGTCTTGGTGTGTTTTAGCTTTCGGACCAAGTATAGCAGTGGCAGTTTCATTGACAGCTGTTTTGAAGGAAGTCCATTTTTCAGATAAGTCACCGGTAGGAATGGGATCTTCGCTGAGTTTCTTTTCGAGAGCTTCTTCGAACTTGTTTCTGTAGAACTCGCTTTCAAGCTTTGTTGTGTTGTAGGAGACTCTGGGGTTCTTTGGCTTTTTTCGGTGAAGTGGCTGGATGTGCATGTCCATGACAGTTTTCACTAGTCGATGGTCTGTCCAGCAGTTGGCCCCTCTCATGGCTCTAGTCAGGTGGACATCCTTCCTGTCTCTCTGGCGTACAATGACGTAATCGATCATGTGCCAGTGTTTCGACCTGGGATGCATCCAAGTAGTCTTGAACTTGTCAGCCATTCTGAAAAGGGTGTTTGTGATGCACAGACCATGTTCAGCGCACATGCTAAGGAGGAGGAGACCATTGTCGTTGACTCTGCCCACTCCATGAAGCCCAAGAACATTTTCCCAGCTGCTGTTATCTTTTCCTACGCGGGCATTGAAGTCACCTAGTAGGACAATCTTGTCGTTCTTTGGAGTGGATTGAATGAGCTTGGTTAGCTGTTGGTAAAATTGTTCCTTTGTGTCATCCGGGCTAGTGAGTGTGGGGGCGTAAGCGCTGATGATTGTGGCGTGTCTAGACCTGCTGAGGGGGACGCGGAGCTTCATTAAGCGCTCGTTGATTCCGACTGGTAGCGCAGGAAGGCTCTTCAGGAGAGCTGATCTGATGGCAAAGCCAACTCCATGAATTCGGTCCTCTGTCTGTGGTTTTCCTTTCCAAAAATAGGTGTAGCCACCTCCTTCTTCCTTTAGTGAGCCCTCATCTGGAAAACGCGTCTCACTAAGTGCAGCGATGTCAATGTTGTAGCGTTGGAGTCTCTCGCCACAAGGGCGGTTCTTCGTTCAGGTCTGTTGGTCTTATCTCTATCGAGGAGAGTTCGGACATTCCAGGATCCAAGGATTATTTTTCTCTTTTTTGTTGTCTTCGGCCGCAAAATGGGTGAGTCTGTCAGCCGCGGTAAACTGACCAGACTTTGAATGGCAGGCATTTGTTTGTGTCACCTTTTCTAGACCCCTTCCTCATTTGAGGGTGGGCAGTGGATGACGAAGACGATGATGACGAAGACGATGATGAGCTGTAGAATGAACCTGTGCGTGACTTTGTTTAAAGTGGAGCTGTCGTTGCACGGTGGCAGTCCCACTCTCTCGGCCTAGGAAGCCTTTATCCAATGGCACGGAAACCGTTACGTCTGGAGACTGCTAGGCTGCATCATAACAATTATAACAGTAACAACAATAATAATAATAATGACATTTATAACGCACCAAATCTTGATACAAGAATCAAAACAAGGCGTACACATTCATCGTTCACCAAAGCGATCACCCAACAATGACCCAAACTCCCCTGACCCAAATCGTCATATTCTGTCTGTCTCTCTCTGTCTCTGTGTGTGTGTGTCTCTGTCTGTCTGTCTGTCTGTCTGTCTGTCTGTCTCTGTCTGTCTGTCTCACTGTCTCTCTCGCTGTCTCTGTCTTTCTCTGTCTCTCTCTGTCTGTCTCTCTC
>JAPXFY010000035.1:36585107-36595107 GCA_030674185.1 Monoplex corrugatus
TGAGAGAAAGAGAAGGCTGAAGAGAGAGAGAGAAAGAGAGTGAGGAGAGAGAAAGAGAGAACACAGAGAGAGACAGAGACAGAGAGGGAAAGAGAGAGAGAGAAAGAAAGAGACAGAGAGACTGAGACAGACAGAGAGACAGAGATCACGGCCGATTGATAGACCAGGTCAAGATTTCATCTCATTTTATCGCTTCACTGATTGATTATGCGGTCGATATTTGATTTCATTTTATCGTTTCTTTACCGTCGTATTATTATCAGTTGGTCTATTTCTATCACAGTAGCAGGGGTTGACAAGTACATGCTTTACATGAGTCAGCCTTTCTCTTGTTCTGTTGTTACAGAACGCTTCAGACTCTTGTCGCAGTCACTGTAGGAGTAGTCATCATTACTATTGATTTTACTGTATTGCTGTCCTTATTACTATAAATATTTTAAATCATAATCATCTGTTGCTTTTCTTCTTCTTTTGCTTCATATTCGTGTTCTTCTTATTACTACTATTAATATTGTTATAAAAGTACTACTACTACTACTACTCATTACCATGTGCCCTGCCGCATGGCGTTGGCGATCATGGCCCTCCATATGCATCTATCCCTTGTCGCTGTAAGTACATCTTTTACCCTCTCTGTCCTCAGCCACCCTGCAAGTCCGTCCAATATTTTCTCCCTGGGTCTACCCGGTATTCTTTCCCTCCAGCTTTCCTGTTGTGACCAGGTGCTCTAATTCCTCTTTCCTCATAAAATGGCCTATAAACTTTGCTTGTCTTTTCCTAATCTTCTTTATCAATGATCTTCTTGTGTCTGCCACCATCAAGACTGTCTCGTTTGTTTTATTCAAAGAAAAAACAAACTACTACTACTACTTATTCTAATTCTTCTTCTTAATACTATTACTATCATTATGATCATCATTATAAACCCTTCTCCATCACATGGCATCAGTGGCTTGCCAACACATAGGGTTTATGTGCAGGCTTAAGGCTTGTGCCATGATCATTTTGGATCTTCTCCATCACATGGCATCAGTGGCTTGCCAACACATAGGGTTTATGTGCAGGCTTAAGGCTTGTGCCATGATCATTTTGGATCTTCTCCATCACATGGCATCAGTGGCTTGCCAACACACAGGGTTTATGTGCAGGCTTAAGGCTTGTGCCATGATCATTTTGGATCTTCTCCATCACACGGCACCAGTGACCTTAGTGCATATGGAAGCTATTCAAAGCGCGGAGATGCTATATTGAGAAACTGAAACAGAGAAATCTGGAAACAAAGAAGCCGGTCTAACAGACATGACGTGTGTACTTGGATGATCTCCCTTGTTCTGCAGACGTATCCCGTCTGAACACGTGGCACAGCGCCACCTGGTTTCTACTGTGACTCATTCACTCTGCACACACACACACATACACACACACACACACACACACACGTACTCTGCACACACACACACACACACACGTACTCTGCACACACACACACACACACACACACACACACACACACACACACACACACACACACACACACAACACACACACACACAACACACACACACACACACACACACACCACACACACACCACACACACACACCACACACACACACACACACACACACACAACACAACACAAAGAACGGGAGGAGGGAGGAAGAGAGAGAAAAAGAGACAGACAGACAGACAGACAGAGAGAGAGATGCAGACAGACAGTGAGAGAGAGAGAGAGAGGCAGACAAACACATACACACAAAGAGAGAGAGAGAGAGAGACAGAGAGACAGAGTCAGAGAGAGAGAGAGACAGTCATACACACAGGTAGGTGCGGCCAAATGACAGAATGCCAAGTAAAGATGGGTGTATCGGTGAGTCTCTCCTACACACACACATACACACACACACACACACACACACACACACACACACACACACACACACACACACACACACGCACACACACACACACACCAGGCGACACAGTCATCATACACCTAGCTGATCCTATCTACAAACTGTTTCCCTTTTTTCCCCTCACATTTTTTGTGTGCAACACACCTGTATACCTAATTTTACCTGGCATATTGTCACGTGTGTGTGTGTGTGTGTGTGTGTGTGTGTGTGCATGTGTGTCTATGTGTGTGTGTGTGTGTGTGTGTGTGTGTGTGTGTGTGTGTGTGTGTGTGTGTGTGGTGTGTGTGTGTGCGCGTGCGTGCGTATCTCTGTGTGTGTCTGTCTCTGTGTGTGTGTGTGTGTGTCTGTGTGTCCGTGAGTGTGTGTATATGTGTGCGTGTGTGTGCGCGCGGGCGTGCGTGTCTGTGTGTGTGTGTGTGTGTGTGTGCGCGCGTGCGTGCGTGTGTGTGTGTGTGTGTGTGTGTGTGTGTGTGTGTGTGTGTGTGTGTGTGTGTGAGTGCGTGTCTGCATGTGTCTGTGTGTGTGTGTATGTGTGTGTGTGTGTCTATGTCTGTGTGTGTCTGTGTCTGTGTGTGATGACTATTTCCAGATATTGAAACTTATCAACCTGTCTCAATGTTGTACCGTTTGCTGGTATTTTGCATAACCACCGTGGGCAGTATTTTTTAGTTTTAATTTTCTAGGTTGATTGCAATAGCTTGCTGACGGTTGGCTGTCACCTGCGCAGCATGACGGTCCCTACCGGAAGAAGGTGCTCCATAGGAGCCCCTATTTACGTCGTTATCCTCATTTTTCTTGTTTTGTCTGGCCATGATTATTCTAGCATTCTTACCAACAAATGCCTGTCAATTAACATCAGGAAGAGAGTCCTTGAATGTTATATAGAACCAATACTGTTGTACGGATGCGAGGCGTGGACTAGTCAACAAACAAAGCCAGAACAAGATTGAGGCAGCCGAGATGTGGTTTCTAAGAAGAATGTTGAGAGTTCCATGGACAGCAAAGAAAACAAACGAGACAGTCTTGATGGAGGCAGACACAAGTAGATCACTCATAAGGAAGATTAGGAAAAGACAGGCAACATTTATAGGCCATTTTATGAGGAAGGGGGATTTGGAGCACCTGGTCACAACGGGAAAGCTGGAGGGAAAGAGAGCACCGGGTAGACCCAGGGAGATAAATGCTGGACGGACTTGCAGAGTGGCTGGGGACGAGGGGGGTGGGGGGATGCTAGGGGCAACGAGAGATAAGAGACAGATGGAAGTCCATGATCGCCAACGCCATGCGGCAGGGCACCTGATGATGATGATGATGATGATGATGATGATGATGATTAGGACACATTCTAGTATGGAGTATTACGTCATTGTTTTTAAATTGGTGACAACGTAATTCATTCTTTACGTCACACACTGCTAGAGAACACGCCTTATGGCATTCTTTGTCAATAAAACATGCAACTACATCTCAAAACGAAACCGGCAACTACTAATTAGTTGACATCTGATATTTTTTCCACGGCAGAAGGCGCGTGTGTGTGTGTTGTGAGTGAGAGGGAATGACAGCTTGGATCGGTCTAAACTGATTTATACTAACTTATACACGTATATTCACTTACTCATTTTCGTATATTCATACTTCTTTTTCACAACAGATTTTACTCTGTGAAACCTGGTCTGTTCTTTCTGTTGAGAGCGCGTCGCCGCGTTGCAGCGCCACCCATTTTTTTAAATTTTCGTGACAAAACTTCGCAAAGGCAAAAAGACTAGCTGACCTTCAAGAGGTGGGGCCTGGGAAATGAACCTCTCTCTCTGATACTTTACGCTAGGGCAACCGAGCGATTGCCATGCTCTTCATGACTTTCAACTGCCGTAGAATCTTTTACATGTGCAGGCCAGAAAGTACACGGGTTCGACTCGTTTTTCGTTCCCGTCCGAAGGACAAGACGTTCGGTTCGATTTTCCAGTCGAACCAAGGAGAAAAGTCAGGCCTCAACGGGATACGAACCCTGGAACCTCAAGTTTAGTTAATGGCAGGCGAACGTCTGAACCATCCTGCCACTCCTCTCTCTCTACGAATGGACACGAACCCACACGCGCACGTACGTACACACTCAACCACACACATGATTTTTCTTTCGACTGTTATAAACTTCAAATTCGATAAGACAATCTTCTTCTCTCCCTTCTACCTCACCAGATATTAACAGATGACTTGTTATACGGCAGCACAAGACCTTACACGCTCGCAGCACACACACACACGAACACGCACACACACACACGCACGCACGCACACACACACGCACGCACACACCCACACACCCAGAGCAGGAAAGAGGTAGGCTAAGTAGTTGTAAATGTCAAATGTGAATAGCCGTGCGGTGAGCAACTCCGTCATAAACCGGCCGACCTGGCTGCCACTGTGACGAATTAAATCAAAGGATATGTGACGAAACAAACCGATCTGGTTCTTTCCCTTGATGCATAGATATCTATAAAAGCCATCACAGATTACGTGCATCATTTTGCTGTCACAAAATCAAAATGAATGACAGCAGACGACCCAAACATCACAGTCCGCACTCAAGTCCTGGTTGGTAAATGATTGGTTAATGTTGACGATTATCAACCAATCAGCTGCCGGCTCGGTTGAGATCTAGATGTACGTGTGAAATGAATGTTTCTGCACGTCTTTCCGAGTCTAAATTTGAAGTCTATCTTTATCATGGAATAAATTCATTAAAAAATTCAGAAAGCGACATTTGTTAAGTTAAGAATAAAAGTTATTAAGGGCAGTATTACGTAACTTTTCCCTTCAATGTGTATCGATTCTGTAGCAAGCAGAAAACGCTCAAAGCCACTTTTTCTAGATTTTTTTCCCAGCCGTCGAAAGTCCATTGTTGGACGGAGACCTTCCCCAGCTGCTTCCATTCACTTCGTTCCAGCGCTTTTCCTCTCCAGTTCTTGTCAAATCCATCTAGGTCGTCTCTCCATCTAGTTTTCTGTCTTCTCTATTGCCAGTGCCATCTCTTGGTATCCAGAACGTGGTTTTTGTTGTCCAACGATTGTCCGTTCTCCGGGTGAGATATCCTGCCCAGTTCCATTTCAGTTTGTTGATGGTTTCCAGGACGTCTCGCACTTTTGTTCTTTCTCTGATCCACTGAGCCGTTTTGCGATCTTTCCAGGCGATACCAAGCGTGAGTCTTTCGTGCACTCGCTGCATTGTTCTTCGTTTTAAAGCGAGTCTCTCTCTCTCTCTCTCTCTCTCTCTCTCTCTCTCTCTCTCTCTCTCTCTCTCTCTCTCTCTCTCTCTCTTTACATTCCACGTTTCTGCACCATAGGTGACTGTAGGCTGAATGCATTGGTCGTAGACTTTTCGTTTCAGGACAGTTGGAATTTTGTCATTCTTGAAAACCGAACACGCTCTTCCAAATTTTTGCCAGCCGAGGGTTACCCTACGTTTAATTTCTTCCTCTTTGGAGGATTCTGCTGAGATACGTTGGCCTAATTAAGTACAGTGGAAACCTGATATAACAGGGATGATGGGACCAAATCAAAATCCCTGTTATATCATAATAATAATAATAATAAAGGCAATTTATATAGCGCTTTCCAGAGCACAAAGCGCTTCACATAAAATCAGTATATAACTAAATACAAATAGATACACCAACATAAAATTTAAACATACCGCTGCTAACACTATATAACATAAAACATAAAATTTACGTTCAACAAGACATATTAACATAGTAAATTCAAATATTACTAAAAATAGTGACAATCATACAAAAATATTTTCTCTCTCTTTCTCTTCACACACACACACACACACACACACACACACACACACACACACACACACACACACACACACACACACACACAGACCCAAACACACTCCCTCTCTCAACCACTCAGTTTCTCTACTATCAAATTCTATCACGCTTACACATACTCTTACTCATACTCTCATTCTCTTGCCCCACCCCAACCATACTCTCGCTCTCTACCGTGCTCCCGATATTCCTTGCTCACTCTCTCTCTCTCCCGCACAGCCTCTCTCTCTCTCTCTTTTCCTCTCTCCCTCTCTCCCTCTCTCTTGCTCGCATAAACATGCTTCACACACACACACACACACACACACACACACACACACACACACATACACACAAACACACACACACACCCACATATATGTAGGAACGATGATCAGGGCTGAGAGAGAAGAGAAAGAGAAGATCAATGAAAGTATTGAGTGAAAAGATAGGTCTTCAGACTAGACTTGAAAGAATGAAGACATTGCTTATGGCGAATATGATAGGGAAGGGAGTTCCAGGTCATGGCAGCAGAGTGGGAGAAAGCTCTCTGACCATGCAGTTTCCGGTTGAAACGGGGAACACAGAAAGTTCTTGTGTCGGTAGAGGATCGGAGCGTTCTGGATGGTACATACACTTGAAGAAGTTCAGACAGATAAGAGGGAGCGGAGCAAGTAAGAATTTTGTAACAGAGACAGCAACATTTGTATTTGATTCTTTGTTTAACTGGAAGCCAATGCAACTTTTTCAGAAGAGGAGAACATGACTGGGATCTAGGGGCTTTACAAACAAGCCTAGCTGCTGAATTCTGAACATGTTGGAGAGGTTGAATGACAACTGAAGGGCAGCCGATTAGAATAGAATTACAGTAGTCCAAGCGTGAAAGAATATAAGAGGAAATAAGAGTTTTAGTGGCTTCCTCAGTAAGAAAGGGGCGGATAGAAGCAATACGTCTTAGTTCCATATAAGAAAGCTGGCATATCTTAGTGACATGTTTTTGCATAGAAAGATCATGATCTAAAAGAACTCCTAAATCCCGGACACAGTCAGAAAATTCAATGGAACTAGAACCTATAGGGAGAGAAGAAGAAAGTGTGTTGATATCATGATGTGAGAAACGTATAGCCTCCGTCTTGTCACAGTTAAGTTTCAGCTTATTTGATGACATCCAGAGATCAATGTCAGAGGTACAGTTTTGGAGAGAAGAAATTGCATCAGGATAGTCATCAACAGAAGCTGAATGAAGGAGCTGAGTGTCATCCGCAAACATTTCATGCGAAATGGAATGGCTGCGGATGACATCAGAAAGAGGGGTAGTATACAGAATGAATAAAACAGGACCGAGCACGGAGCCCTGAGGCACACCAAAATCGAGGGAGGTTTCATTTGAACGGTGACTATCCACTAGCACAAACTGTTTCCTGTCTGAAAGAAAAGAGTGAAACCAATTAAGAGCTAAGTCTCTAATACCAAATGTATGTTCCAAACAGATTTCAAGGGAAATAAGGACTGATCAACTAACTCTTGATAAACAGTAGATCTAGGCCTAGATCTGGTCTGGTGTAAGTGTGCAGTAAGCTTACAAACTGAATGATGGCGCAGTCAGTCACTGACTCAGTGGCCTCAGGCCTACACGCTTGCGCGCGCATCACGAAGCGTTCTTTCAGTGTACAGTACACAGTATACCAAGGCTAGCCTAGATCTAGATCTAGGCCTACTGCGTGGCGTGCTGAGTCTAGGCCTAGGCCTTTCTGCTGCAGAGCCCGTCTCGGCATCCCTGCTATAACCGATCGAGCCCTCTTGTCTCCCTGTTATTGCCGATAAGTTTTAATAGAGACAAAGAGGAAGAAAAAATGGGGATTGAAAAAAGCCCTGTTATATCCGGATTCCTGTTATAACCGGTCCTGTTATAAATGGTTTCCACTGTATATGTAGTTTTCTAGATCTACTCTAATAACATTCTCTTCGCTACGGAGGCCAAGCCGTCGCGCATCAACTGAGGGCCGGTTGTGGGAAAAGCGAGGGATGGGATTACACTCGGGATCCAGAGACAGAATCCCTGTTGAGGATCAGGAGGTAATAATCCCTGACGCTGAAACATTTTTGCCATAACAAAAACAGTCCTAATGTGGAACATTTTACCCTCGTCTTGACATTTTCCTTTGTAGGTATCAACAACAACCATGGCTCGGAAATATGAAGGTGAACAGGAGGTAGCAAATCTCTTTAAAAAAAATACACAGTATTGTAACATCAAAATGACCCCCCCAAAAAAAACAAAACAACAACCAACAACAACAAACAAAAAACAATGAGTAAAGATGGGTTCCCAGAGCAAAACAGTGACTAACTGGAGAGAGAGAGGGAGAGAGAGAGAGGGAGAGAGACAGACAGACAGACAGACAGACAGAAATGAAGAAAGAGAAAAAGAGGGACCGTGGAAGAGTGAGTGAAAAAGAGAGAGAGAGAGAGAGAGAGAAGGAGTTGGAGAAAGAAGGAATGTGAAAGAGTGAGAGACAGAAAGAAAGAGAGAGAGAGAGAGAGAGAGAGAGGTTTTGATCTGTACACAGGCTGCATTTTATTCGCCTCTCTCTCTCTCTCTCTCTCTCTCTCTCTCACACACACAAATTACACACACACACACATTACACACACACACACAAATTACACACACACATACACACACACACACATACACACACACATACACACACACACATATACATACACACACACACACATACACACACACATACACACACACACACACACACACACACACACACACACACACACACACACACAACACACACACAGAGTGCCAGACACACACATTTCCCTCTGGCCGACTTCATGAAAAAAAATCGCCTTTTCATGAAAGAAGGAGAGAGAGAGAGAGAGAGAGAGAGAGAGAGAGAGAGAGAGAGAGACAGACAGACAGACAGACAGACAGAGAGAGATAGACAGACAGACTGAGACAGACAGACAGACTGAGACAGACAGACAGACAGACAGACATACACAGACAGACAGACACACACACAGAGAGACAAATTCAATGAAGTAAAACGAACTTTTAAATTTTTTGTTTAAAAAAGATGTTTTTCAAAGTTTAAATAGAAAATTATGTAAAAAATGTCTCAACCGAAAACCTTGAAAAATGTTTTTCAAGCTAAAAAAAAAAAAAAAAAGTATACACGTCATCATCATCATCATCATCATCATCATTATCATCATCATCATCATCAAGTGCCTTGCCACATGGCGGTTGGCGATCATGGCCCTCCATATGTGTCTATCCTTGTTGCAGCAAGCACATCCTCCACCCTCTCTGTCCTCAGCCACTCTGCAAGTCTGTCCAATATTTTTTCCCTGGTGCTCTCTTCCCCCCCCCCCCCCCCCCCCCCCAGTGAAATCAAGCTGTCTCATTTTTAAGCTAAAAAAGTATAGATAAAAAATATAAACCAAACTGTCTCACCTCTTCTTCCCATTCATCATCGTTGGACGCCATTCCCCCTTTGACTTGCCAAATCTCTGATTCACTCAATGAAACGATTCTTCCAGCGATAACACTGAACACTCACACACACACAAACACGTACCCACAGCAACAACACCGCACCGCCAAACCACGCAACAAATCACCGGCAGTTTAGAAAAGAAAATCTCTTCAAAAACCCTTGGTCCTTATCTGAATTCTGCAGCCAGCCACCCAACTCCAAGCAGAAAACTGTTTTTCCCCGGAATAATGACGACTTCTAAATGTTTGTTGGTCCTTTAGGTTTAAAACTAAACTTGGAAAACCGACCTGGGATATGTAATGGGGAAAACTTTCTGGGGGATATGTAAATGGAAATATGAAGGTTTGGGTGAATTTGGCCTTGAATGAGGCCTCAAACCCCCGAATGTTTAAAGATATGTTGAGATAATGGAAAAGTCTGATGATTCTTAAGATATGATGGGAAAAAAACGAAATTTTCGGGAATTTTCTGTGAAAGTCTTCTAGATTCTGCAATGCCAAGTCAGGTGGAATCAACCAGAAATTGGACAGTCCGGCGTTGATGAAGTATTTTCACGTTTTCAAAAACTCTCAAAATCACCATGTCCCAACACAGGTCTAAGTGACAGGACATATCGAGATGAGGAAGGAAAAAACACGTCAGTCGTCTGATGACGTCAAAATCAGCGCGTCAGAGATGACATCATTCGTTTTCTAAATCAGAGACTTTTTTCATAAAACTGGTGGCAGTTGAGTTGGGAGTTA
>JAPXFY010000035.1:36600107-36605107 GCA_030674185.1 Monoplex corrugatus
GTTCTGCAGAAATTCGAAGAATACTGTGTGGGTTCAACCAATGAAACTTACGAAGCATTCAGATTCAACTGCAGACATCAAGCAGCAGGAGAATCTATCGAACAGTTTGTAGCAGAACTGCGGAGACTGATCAAGACCTGTAACTATGGTACACTGGAAGACAGACTGTTGAGAGATCAAATCGTACTGGGTGTACATGACGAGACTCTGCGATCAAAATTACTGGAAGTGCGACAGCTGACATTGACTGCATGTATTGATATGTGCAGAGCGCATGAATCAAGTCAACATCAAACCGTCCAAATGATGAGAAAAACACAAGACACACAGGAAGTCCAAGTTTTCAAAGAAAAGAAGACAGCAAAGCAGTATAGCAAAGGAAACAAACCAGAGTACAGAGAGAAATGCGGATATTGTGGTGGAAAGCACCCAAGAGCAAAAGAGAAATGTCCAGCATTTGGAAGAAAATGCAAAGCTTGTGGAGGAAATAATCACTTTGCTTCATGCTGCAGAACACCCAAGAAAAATCAAAAGAAAACAAGAGTTCGGCACTTCGAAGAAGAAGAGACTGACACTGAAAGCGATAATGAAATCCTCGGGATCGAAGACAAAACCAGAAAAAAGGAGAGAAACATACGAGCAAAAATGCTGATAAATGAGATGCCAGTAAGATTTCTTCTTGACACAGGTGCAACAACAAACGTGATTTCTGAGAGCCTGTACAGAGAAGTCACAGGAGATGAAAGAAAGTCTGACCTGCAAGAGACGAAAAAGAAGCTGGTGATGTTCAAAGGAACAGAAATGAAGCCTGTAGGGGAGATAGTGCTGCGAGTGAAAAATCCCAAGAACAGAAGGAAATACAAAGTCAACTTCGCGATCACCAAAACGGACTGTAAGCCAGTACTGGGACTGAAAGCTGTACAGCACATGCAATTGTTGACGATCAATGAAGAGAACATTGCAACGATAGCGGCGAATCAGAAAGAGGAGGAAAATGCAAAAGATATGCTCACAAAGTACAATGATGTCTTTGAAGGAGAAGGAAAACTAGAAGGGAAATTACACCTAGAAACAGACCCCAGAATTGCTCCAGTGAAGATGCCTTGCAGAAAGTGGCCAATAGCAGTGCGAGAGAAAGTGAAGGACGAGCTGAAGAGGTTGAAAAAACTGGACGTGGTCACTAAAGTAGACACGCCAACGGAGTGGATAAGCAGTTTGGTCGTAACAACAAAGAGCAATGGGAAAGTCAGACTGTGCATCGACCCTAAGCCACTGAACAAAGCCCTCAGGAGAAACGAGTACCCCATGCCAACCATTGATGACGTACTGCCTCTCCTCAAAGATGCAAAATACTTCACACACCTGGACGCGAAAAACGGGTTTTGGCACGTTGAATTGGACGAAGACAGCAGCTACCTGACAACATTTGCTACCTCGGTGGAGGCGTCTACCAGCGCATACGTACATTGGGGCTGTGTAGCAAGCCCCGCACTGCGCGATCCTGTCGTGGTGGACGTCTCCACCGACTTTGGCACAACCTGCCTCCTGCTGTGCCAGCCCGACGCCACGTTTCTTTTTCTGCTTCCTCGTCTCCTCCACTGCCCCTGCCTTCGACCTCGCTGCTGCGGGCTTTGTCTCCTCCTCTGCCATCTTCGCCTTCGCCTTCTGTCCTGGTGGTGCCGCCTTCGCCTTCTGTCCCGCCGGTGCTGCCTTCGTCTTCTGTCCCGCCGGCGCTGCCCTCGTCTTCTGTCCCGCCGGTGCTACCTTTGTCTTCTTCTTCTGTTCCATCGTTGCTGCCTTCGTCTTCTGCCCCGCTGGTGTCGCCTTCGTCTTTTGTCCCGTCGGTGCCGCCTTCTTCGCCACCTCGGCCGCCGCCATATGATAAACTTAAACTATGCCTTTTTAACGCTCAATCAATATGTAAAGATGGCAAAGCTGAGGTCATTGCCGATTTTATCGCTGATGATCACGTTGACATTGCTTTTATTACAGAGACATGGCTTAACCCCCTTGGTCATGAACCTATACATGCTAGCCTCACTCCGAGTGGTTACAGGCTTGCTTCTTTCCATCGCTCATCTCGAGGTGGCGGTATCGCCATCCTCTACAAAGACTCACTCCATTCCCGCCTATCTTTCTCGCAGTCTCTGCCTTTCTCCCATCCTTCTTTCGAGCACGTTGAAGTATCCTTCCAATCCACCCCTCACCCCATCACCTTCTCCTGTGTCTATCGACCTCCACCTAGCTCTGCCAACAAACTCACCACATCCACGTTTCTCTCTGACTTTGACCAACTGCTTGACCACTACTGCCTCTTACCTGGAAATCTCATCATTCTAGGTGACATCAATGTCCACTATGACAACACTCACCGTTATGACACAAGACATATCATCAACTCTCTGTCCAATCACAATATGACTCAACACATTTCTGAACCAACCCATCAAAAAGGTCACATTCTTGACTGGATCATTTCTCGTGATCACCACAATTCAGCTACTAACAACTGCTTAGTTCTTTCTACCCGTCTAACTTCAGCCCTTCCATCTGACCACTCTGCAATTCTCTGTTCTCTTGACATTTCTCCTCCTTCCCGTACCACGCGCACAGTGACTCGACGCAATCTCAAATCTATCGACCTCTCCACATTTTCATCTGATGCCTCCCGTCTCCTTTCTGAAAAGTCACATAACCTTGCCGATGAATTCTATACTACTCTCCACCATCTTCTGGACACTCATGCTCCAGCCACAACCCGTCTTTTACCTGACCGCCCCCCTACCCCCTGGCTCACTCATGAGATTGCCTGTGCAAAACGTGCCCGCCGCAGAGCAGAGCGCCGCTGGCGCAAATCCAAACTCACTGTACACAGGCAACTTTTCCAAGCCTCTAAAACAAAAGTATCCACCCTCATTGCATCTGCAAAAACAAGCTATTTCCAAACCAAAATCCTGAATGCCTCTTCTTCAAAAGAACTCTTTACAACCATGAATCATCTCCTTGGCACACGAAAAGACTTACCTCTCCCAACAAAACATACAAATGAAGAACTCCCATCTGTATTCTCTAAGTATTTCACCACCAAAATACAAACTCTTCGTGACAGGCTTGACAGGACACCCTGTCAACCATGCCCACCTGACCCTTCCTTCTCTGGCACACCTCTCACTACTTTTACCCCAGTCTCACAAGAAGAAATTTTCAACACAATCAGATCCATGTCGTTCAAAACCTGCGAACTGGATCCTCTTCCAGGTTCTCTCTACTCCGATTGTCTCCCTACTCTCCTCCCATTCATCACTGACATCATCAACACTTCTTTTCAAACTGGAACTGTCCCAGATTCTTTCAAGTCTGCTATTGTTCACCCTCTCCTCAAGAAACACAATTTAGACCCAAATGAACTGAAAAATTACAGGCCTATCTCTAATCTCTCTTTCTTGTCAAAACTCCTTGAAAAAGTCGTCCTCAACCAGCTGAACTCTCACCTGTCTGCCAACAATCTCCTCAATCCTTTCCAGTCAGCCTACCGCCAGTGCCATAGCACTGAAACTGCCCTACTACACATTCTCAACAATCTCCTCCTTGCAACTGATACTGGCAAAGTCTCTCTCCTCACACTCCTTGATCTGTCTGCAGCTTTCGATACCATTGACCATGGTATTCTCCTTTCTAGACTTCATCATACTTTTGGCATCTCTGACATTGCTCTCTCCTTTTTCACTTCGTATTTATCAAACAGAAAACAAACTGTTCTCATCAATGGCACTTACTCTCAACCTGCATACCTGACCTGTGGTGTTCCACAAGGATCTGTCCTTGGCCCTGTTCTTTTCACTCTTTATACCTCCCCCCTGTCCACCATCATCAACTCCCACTCTATAAAACACCACTTCTATGCTGATGACACCCAACTTCAAGATAGTGACTCACCTGATAATATACAGCGCCTGTTGACTCGCACCACTGAGTGTTACTCGGACATTAAGAACTGGATGACACACAATAGACTTCAGCTTAATGACGACAAGACAGAAGCTATCCTCATTGGCACCCGTCAGAAACTTTCCCAGCTGCCTCCTCTTTCTCTCCCATTATGTAACACATCAGTCCCAATTTCTGATTCAGCTAAAAACCTTGGTGTCTGCATTGACTCTACCCTGTCCATGAACAACTTTGTTTCTCAAACTGCCAGATCTTGCTACTATCATCTCCATCGTATAAGCCTGATCAGGAAGTATCTCTCTGTCGAAACAACTGCAAAACTCGTTCTCTCCTTCATAATGTCTCGCATTGACTATTGCAATTCACTCCTGTCTGGTCTTCCTGCCTCCACCATTCACATCCTACAGCGCATTCAAAACAATGCTGTACGCCTTGTACTCAAAAAGAAAAAAGCTGACCACATATCTCCTCTCCTGGCACAACTTCACTGGCTCCCTGTATCAAAGCGCATACAGTACAAACTAGACACCATGTGCTACAAAAGCCTCAATAACGCAGCCCCCGATTACCTGTCAAGCCTACTTGAGATCTATCTTCCCTCACGTACCCTCCGCTCTGCCTCCGATCCTCTGACTTTTCGCTTTCCACGCACTAAGCTCAATACCTATGGTCCACGAGCCTTCTCTGTTTCTGGTCCACTCTCCTGGAACAAACTTCCTCTCTCAGTCCGTCAGCAACCTACTTTTGCCTCCTTCAAGTCCGCTCTCAAAACTCACCTTTTCTCCTCTGCATAAATTCCTAACCTCACTCAACCCCCCTCTGCAGCCTGTCTCCGCTCGGAGGGGAATCACTTTGTTTTAATATATAATTGTATATGATGTGCTCTCTGTGGTTTTCCATTGGTTTTATTCTTGCTTTTATTGCTTTTATTCTTTTCTCCCCATTTGTGGCCATGCATGTGTGTGTGTGTGTGTGTGTGTGTGTGTGTGTGTGTGTGTGTGTGTGTGTGTGTGTGTGTGTGTGTGTGTGTGTGTGTGCGTGCGTGCGTGCGT
>JAPXFY010000035.1:36657607-36682607 GCA_030674185.1 Monoplex corrugatus
AACAACAATGATGTTAAGATGGGACAGTGAGAAGGTCAGTTTTAATGGGGGGACTTATGTAATCCTATACCGACACCACCAGAACAACAGTGATGTTAAGATGGGACAGTGAGAAGGTCAGTTTTAATGGGGTGGACTTATCTAATCCTATACTGACACCACCAGAACAACAATGATGTTAAGATGGGACAGTGAGAAGGTCAGTTTTAATGGGGGGACTTATCTAATCCTATACTGACTCCACCAGAACAACAATGATGTTAAGATGGGACAGTGAGAAGGTCAGTTTTAATGGGGTGACTTATCTAATCCTATACTGACTCCACCAGAACAACAATGATGTTAAGATGGGACAGTGAGAAGGTCAGTTTTAATGGGGTGACTTATCTAATCCTATACTGACTCCACCAGAACAACAATGATGTTAAGATGGGACAGTGAGAAGGTCAGTTTTAATAGGGGGACTTATCTAATCCTATACTGACTCCACCAGAACAACAGTGATGTTAAGATGGGACAGTGAGAAGGTCAGTTTTAATGGGGTGGACTTATCTAATCCTATACTGACACCACCAGAACAATAATGATGTTAAGATGGGACAGTGAGAAGGTCAGTTTTAATAGGGGGACTTATCTAATCCTATACTGACACCACCAGAACAACAGTGATGTTAAGATGGGACAGTGAGAAGGTCAGTTTTAATGGGGTGGACTTATCTAATCCTATACCGACACCACCAGAACAACAATGATGTTAAGATGGGACAGTAAGAAGGTCAGTTTTAATGGGGGGACTTATCTAATCCTATACTGACACCACCAGAACAACAATGATGTTAAGATGGGACAGCAACTGGTCAGTTTTAATAGGGGGACTTATCTAATCCTATACTGACACCACCAGAACAACAGTGATGTTAAGATGGGACAGTGAGAAGGTCAGTTTTAATGGGTGGACTTATCTAATCCTATATCGACACCACCAGAACAACAATGATGTTAAGATGGGACAGTAAGGAGGTCAGTTTTAATAGGGGGACTTATCTAATCCTATACTGACACCACCAGAACAACAATGATGTTAAGATGGGACAGCAACTGGTCAGTTTTAATAGGGTGACTTATCTAATCCTATACTGACACCACCAGAACAACAACGATGTTAAGATGGGACAGTGAGAAGGTCAGTTTTAATGGGGGGACTTATCTAATCCTATACCGACACCACCAGAACAACAATGATGTTAAGATGGGACAGTGAGAAGGTCAGTTTTAATAGGGGGGACTTATCTAATCCTATACTGACACCACCAGAACAACAATGATGTTAAGATGGGACAGTAAAAAGGCCAGTTTTAATGGGGTGGACTTATCTAATCCTATACCGACACCACCAGAACAACAATGATGTTAAGATGGGACAGTGAGAAGGCCAGTTTTAATGTAGCGCGCCCTTGGATTTGAACCCACAATCATTAGCATGTGAATCTGATGCTCAAACCAACGGAGCTACTGGGGCCTGCAAAGCTTTAAGCCTGCATATAAACCTATGAGCTGGCCAGGTCCTGAGGTCCTACCTAGCCTACATTTAACCTAATCTATATTTTTCATACTATTGTTGCATCAGCCTATCTAGTATCATTGGAACAAACTTGGTTACATGAAAATGATATGTGTATCTTACCTAGAAAAAAAAAAAAGAAAAGAAAAATAAAGTAAAGAAATAAATAACTGAAATCTGAATCGCAACACAACTAACCACTCGGCATAAACTTGAAGTCTCACATCATGTAACCCCCACCCCACCCCCCACCAACTGCCAGTCAATGCATGAAGCCTCCGCTGCCTATCAACATGATGAAAACAATATTTCCATTTTATAAACATAATGATAATCCCACCAGTCTGTCGTTCACTAACAAGGAAATACATAGACAGATAGACAGACAGACAGACAGACATACATATAGATAGACAGATAGATAGATAAATAAATTAGATAGAGAGAGAGAGAGATAAATAAATTTGATGGATAGATAGACAAATAAATCAGAGAGAGAAATAAATTAGATATAAACAGATAGACAGATACACAGATAGGTAGGTAGATAGACAGATAGATAATTTAGCTAGCTTGATAACTAAACAAGTAAACAACAGACTAAACCGAGTCGCGTAAAAACAAGCCCAGTAGGCAGTACCCTTTTACTTCACACTTACCATAATCATGCCAGTTGTGGTTTCTGCAGCGTACACAGCACGATCAAGATCAAGATCTAGTGTGAATTTCTAATCTCAGCAGCTTTAGGAGACCCCTGCTGAAACGCACAAGGCCTTCAAAGAAAGTGAAACCGAAACTGCAAAATGCGACTTGACACAACCATAACAACGCAGATTACTCAAACAAACAATAAAACAGCGAAACGCTTTTGCGCTTACCTGTAAAAATAACAACTGGAATGTTGAAGTTTTTGATATGTTTCACAAAATCACGCAGTCGTGGTGTGTGTGCGTGTTTCTATTTTACGCTTTGCGTAACTTTTTTTTAACAAGTTCGCCGGCGTCTTTCGTGATATGCGCGTGAGTAGATAGCGCCATATATGTTACGGGAAATTACTCTTGAAACTTTCGTCTATTTAGTAGAACTTTACCCAAACAATTGTTACCAATGGTGCAGAAGTTATGTTAAACCTTTGACTCCATCACCCTATCCACCAACTGCAAAAACGTAACCCTTTGACTACATCACCCTATCCACCAACTGCAAAAACGTAACCCTTTGACTACATCACCCTATCCACCAACTGCAAAAACGTAACCCTTTGACTACATCACCCTATCCACCAACTGCAAAAACGTAACCCTTTGACTACATCACCCTATCCACCAACTGCAGAAACTTAACCCTTTGACTACATCACCCTATCCACCAGCTGCAAAAACGTAACCCTTTGACTACATCACCCTATCCACCAACTGCAAAAACGTAACCCTTTGACTACATCACCCTATCCACCAACTGCAAAAACGTAACCCTTTGACTACATCACCCTATCCACCAGCTGCAAAAACGTAACCCTTTGACTACATCACCCTATCCACCAACTGCAAAAACGTAACCCTTTGACTACATCACCCTATCCACCAACTGCAAAAACGTAACCCTTTGACTCTCTCACCCTATCCACCAGCTGCAAAAACGTAACCCTTTGACTACATCACCCTATCCACCAACTGCAAAAACTTAACCCTTTGACTACATCACCCTATCCACCAGCTGCAAAAACGTAACCCTTTGACTACATCACCCTATCCACCAACTGCAAAAACGTAACCCTTTGACTACATCACCCTATCCACCAACTGCAAAAACGTAACCCTTTGACTCTCTCACCCTATCCACCAGCTGCAAAAACGTAACCCTTTGACTACATCACCCTATCCACCAACTGCAAAAACGTAACCCTTTGACTACATCACCCTATCCACCAACTGCAAAAACGTAACCCTTTGACTCTCTCACCCTATCCACCAGCTGCAAAAACGTAACCCTTTGACTACATCACCCTATCCACCAACTGCAAAAACGTAACCCTTTGACTACATCACCCTATCCACCAACTGCAAAAACGTAACCCTTTGACTCTCTCACCCTATCCACCAACTGCAAAAACGTAACCCTTTGACTACATCACCCTATCCACCAACTGCAAAAACGTAACCCTTTGACTACATCACCCTATCCACCAACTGCAAAAACGTAACCCTTTGACTACATCACCCTATCCACCAACTGCAAAAACGTAACCCTTTGACTCTCTCACCCTATCCACCAACTGCAAAAACGTAACCCTTTGACTACATCACCCTATCCACCAGCTGCAAAAACGTAACCCTTTGACTACATCACCCTATCCACCAACTGCAAAAACGTAACCCTTTGACTCTCTCACCCTATCCACCAACTGCAGAAACTTAACCCTTTCACTCTCTCACACTATCCATCAATTTCCTCTGTGTGTGTGTGTGTGTGTGTGTGTGTGTGTGTGTGTGTGTGTGTGTGTGTGTGTGTGTGTGTGTTGTGTGTGTGTGTGTGCGCGCGCACGTGAGAGAGAGAGAGAGAGAGAGTGTGTGTGTATGTGTGTGTGTGTGTAGTGTGTGTGTATGTGTGTGTGTGTGTTGTGTGTGTTTGTATTTGTGTGTGTGTGTAGCGTGTGTGTGTGTTTGTGTGTGTTATGTGTGTGTTTGTGTTTGTGTGTGTGTTTATGTGTATGTGTGTGTGTTGTGCATTTGTGTATGTGTATTTGTGTTGTATGTGTGTGTTTTGTGTGTGTTTGTTGAGTGTGTGGTGTGTGTGTGTTAATATGTTGTGTGTGTGTGTGTGTGTGTGTGTGTGTGTGTGTGTGTGTGTGTGTGTGTGTGTGTTTGTATGTGTGTGTGTGTGTGTTGTGTGTGTGTGTGTATAGTGTGTATGTGTGTGTGTGGGGGGGGGGGGGGGAGCGTGCGCACGCACGTGTGTGTGTGTGAGTGTGTGTGTGTGTGTGTATAGTGTGTATGTGTGTGTGTGTGTGCGCGCGCGCACGCACGTGTGTGTGTGGATGTGAGTGTGTGTGTGTGTGTGTGTGTATGTGTGTGTGTTGTGTGTTTGTGTGTGTGTGTAGTGTGTATGTGTGTGTGTGTTGTTTGTGTGTGTGTGTGTGTTGAGTGTGTATGTGTGTGGTGTGTGTGTGTGTGTGTTTATATGTTGTGTGTGTGTGTGTGTGTGTGTGTGTGTGTGAGAGTGTGTGTGTGTTGTGTGTGCGTGTGTTGTGTGTGTGTGTTGAGTGTGTATGTGTGTGGTGAGTGTGTGTTTATATGTTGTGTGTGTGTGTGTGTGAGTGTGTGTGTGTGTTGTGTGCGTGTGTGTGTGTTGTGTGTGTGTGTGTGTGTTTGTGTGTGCGTGTGTGTGTGTTGAGTGTGTATGTGTGTGGTGTGTGTGTGTGTTTTATATGTTGTGTGTGTGTGTGTGTATGTTTTTGTGTGTGTGTTGTGTGTGTGTGGTGGTGTGTGTATATGTGTGTGTGTGTGTGTGTGTGTGTGTGTGTGTGTGTGTGTGTGTGTGTGTGTGTGTATGGTGTGTGTGTGTGTGTGTGTGTGTGTAATAACACATAGCTTATGCCCTCCTTCCCTCACACACGGAATCATGTGCTCAAACACGCAAAATAATTGCTACATTTCTCTTCTCACACACACACACACACACGCACACTCGCGCACAACAACCACCCACACACAACACCCACACACACACACACACACACACACACACACACACACACACACACACACACACACACACACACACACAGAACAAAAACACATGAGAAATAAAATCCAGACATTTTATTATACAGCAGTAGACTCTAAAAATGACAATCTGCTGCTATGCAAATCAGCAATTTGATAATAATAATAATAATAGTCACAATAATAATAACAATAACAAAAACAACAACAACAATCATAGTAATAATAATAATAATAATAATGGATGCAATTAGCATTGAACAATAATAACAATAATAATGATAATACTAGTAATGATAATAAGAATAAAATTAATAATAACAATAACAACAATAATTATAATATCAATAATAACAGATGCAAATCAGCACTGAATAATAATGATATAATAACAATAATAATGATAATAATAATAATAATAATAATAATAATCATAACAATTTCTTCCTCCAAGCGTCAGAAAGTGCACGTTATCAGTAAAAAGACATAACACAAAGCCAACCAATCACAATGCCAAGTCCGTACTGTCCGCTCGTTCCGTCCATCCGCATTAAATTTATCCAAGAATATTTCTCGATGACATGGCCGCAGGCTGTTTTATCATAATTTATGACATAAAAAAATGTCGACTATAATACAAAAAACATGTCATTCTTACTTCTCCCTTACCATAAATTAAACTTTATATCGATAATGATAATAACAACAGTAATAGATTTTTATCATAATTTATGGCTTAACCCTACAACTCCCGCACACTATCCACCAACCGCAAAAAAAATTAACCCTTTCACTACCTCACCAGAAGTCTTTGATTCCCTCACCCTATCCACCAGCTTCCTTCACAAAAAGGTGAGGGAGTCAGAGGGTTAAGTTTTTGCTTTGCTACATTGATCGTTGATGAAGGATGCTGGTGGACAGGGTGAGGGGTCAAAGGGTTAAGTTTTTGCTTTGCTAGCACTGATCGTTGATGAAGGATGCTGGTGGACAGGGTGAGGGGTCAAAGGGTTAAGTTTTTGCTTTGCTAGCTTGGTTGGCGATGCTGGTAGATAGGGTGCGGAGTCCAAGGCTTAACACTTTCATCCAAACCAAAAGACCACCCACAGGAAGCAGGAACCAGAAAAAGCACAAAAATATTATCAGGACGCATTTTTATTTAATGTAAATTCATGTCCTGATTCCATTTTTATGTTTAACTGTTTCCCCGACAATGTCAATTATTATACATAAATATTGTTATTATTGAAAATACAATATTAGTCAAACTCCTCCCATAAATAAATTAAGACTATAATGATGATGATAACATCAACAGTAATAGACTTTTATCATTATTTACCACGTAAAACTGTCAAATACTATACAAATATGAGTTCTTGCTTAGGACAAATTTGAAAAAAAAAAAAAAAAAAAAAAAAATAATAGCAACAGGCTTTATCATAATTTATGACTTAAGTATAATACAATACAGTTTTCACTCCTCCCTTAAGGCAAATTCAAAACAAATAAATAAATAAATGAATAAATAATAATAATAACAAAGAAGAAGAAATCATCATCCACATCATCATATAAGATAATCATCATAATCAGAATAATAATTATTAGAATATAATGATGACGACGATGATGATGATGATGATAATAGACTACTAACAATTTATCTATTAAAAACCATCAACTATTATATAAAAATAGACCATTATTCCCACACCACCCAAATAACAAAATACATAAGAAAAAAAATAACAATCATTGAAATGAATAAAACTACATGTTCGTTCATCAGTGTGATCATTCATGACATCTGTATACACAAAAAGACTAAAATAAACAAACAAAAAAAGAGACTATATATATAAATCTTGGAAAAAAGACACGTTGAAATATCGTGTATGCTCAATGAAGCCTCTACTGAAACATAAAAAGAAAACCAAATTATTCTTATAATTAAACAGGGAGAAAAAAAGACCCTGACTTGTCTAAATCTCATCCAGTCTCACTTACACAAAAGCCAAAAAAATATTAATATTGAGATAGAAATATATTAAGGTATATACAAATATTAACAAAAAACTACAGCTAAATCTTGTGTAGTCTCATTATTATATTTATATTTGGGGGGAAAAACAGATGTCTAAATTTCATCCATTCTTATTTGTACAAAGGCAGAAAGAAATATTATTATTATATACAAATAAGACTGAGAAAGACACTATGTTTAAATCTCTTGCGTTCTCGTTCATACAATCAATGGGGAAAAAAAAAAAACCACCCTGAAAAACCATACATGCTCACCAAGACAAAGGCAAACAAACAAAAAAACAAACAAAAAACAAACAACAAACATCTATAAATAATCTCATGTATTCTATTTTGTAGATTAAAAAAAACAACAGAAAAAAAAAAACAGAATAAATTTATCTTTAAATCTCATCTCAAACATTCTCAATTGTAGAAAAGCAAATAAGTTTAAACAGAAAAAATGTTATATACTGTCAAAAAGAAAAATATACATGTAAATATATATACAAACAGAATATACTGAAGAGGAAGAGAGGAGGACGAGAGACAGAGGCGCTTGAACACGACTTTTTTGAGGATATACATCTGAAAAGGGTCATATGAGAGACAGGCGCTTGAACAAAAATGTCTTCACGGTGTAATTTTAGACAAGTCCATGAAAGACAGAGGCGCATGAACAAGGTGTTTCAACGGTGTAATTCCAGAAATGTCTTATGACAAAACACAGGCGCTTGAACCAGAGTTTATGAACTGAATAATTCTGGACGTTTCTTACAAAAGGCATAGGTACATGACCTAGAGTTATATCAATGATACAATTCCAGACAGTCTTAAGACAAACAGGCGCTTGAACATGAGTTTATCAATGGAATAATTCCAGACATGTTATTATAAGAAACAGGCATTTGAATAAGACTTTACCAACTCACAATGCGTTACACATAATTTAACGTTTTAGTGGAGCAGGAAAACTCAAGCTGTTAGGTGAACTGACCACACTCCACTATGTTGTTGTACAGTCTGTATCTTTGGTGGGCGTGCATGCTGGGTGTTTTACTATTTCCATAAGCCAGCCATGAACACGGCTTACAAGATCTTTAACGTGTGCGATTTGAAAAATTGGTGTGTGTGTTTGGGTGAGTGGGGTTGAGATTGTGTGGGTGTGTGTGTGGTGTGGTGTGTGTGAGTGTCATTTGTGGGTTGTTGTTTGTGTGTGTGTGTGTGTGTGTGTGTGTGTGTGTGTGTGTGTGTGTGTGTGTGTGTGTGTGTGTGTGTGTGTGTGTGTGTGTGTGTGTGTGTGTGTGTGTGTGTGTTGTGTGGTGTGTGTGTGTGTGTGCGTGTGCATGCGTTGCGTGCGGTGTGTGTCCAATTTGTCGCACAAGGGATTAAAAAAAAACAAACAACGAATACACACAATATATCTCCATGTGGCGCCTTGTAGTTTGATTTTGATAAGTTTATACACCATTTTATTTCTAACCATCTAATATATAGAATTTTTCTGATAAACAGCACAAAAGATAAACTTGATTAGTCTGTCTCTCACTCCCATCTAGTTTGATTTTCACGGCTTTATACACAATTTAATTTTCAACCATCTTACAATATAATTTTTCTTCTGAATGACACAGATTGGTTGCAATTCATCCTGATGGCACCTTATCAGGGCTTTAGTGGTAAAATCTGTTTTTCCCTGAAAATTGGCCGGTCCAGGGCACCCAGCCGTGGGGCCGGGCAATGCCCGTGGGGTGCAGGGGGCAAGCCCCGCCGAAATTGAAATGACATTTAACCATCGAGGGCTATCCTGGCAGAACTGGTAATTTTAGTTCACAAAATAACAAATCATGGATCAATTGTTTTAGTACTTCTAACCAATGACATATATAGCCTTGTTTAGAGTCACAACACATTTTTGTATCATGCAATATTCTAATGCAGCTACTGCGGTTAAATTAGAGAGCCTATACATCTTACAGCTTGGTTTTTTTTGTTTTTTTGCTTTTTTTCTTCGCGAAGCACTTGACTTCCTGAAGGATCATGTATCGCGGATTCCGGAAACGCTGATCTAAGCCCTGCTTACAGGGGGGGGGCAAAGTAGGTATACGTAGATTACATTATTACATGCTTTCGCCTCATTTAAGGATGTGAACCGATGCACGCAAGCATTGGTATCTGAGGGTAAGGCTGTGTTGTTAATACATGTATATGCGATATTCATTTGTTTGTATAATAAATGCAATGAGTATTGTACGTGTTTTCTTTTTTCATAACTGTATACCTACTTTTGCACCCCCCCCCCCCCTGTATTTTGATTTTAATAACTTGCACACAACTTTTTTTCTAACCAACATCATCACGTGCCCCTGCCGCATGGCGTTGGCGATCATGGCCCTCCATACGAACTCTTTTGTCACTGCAAGTACATCTCCCACCCTCTCTGTCTTCATCCGCAAGTCCGCTAACCATAATTTTATTATTCTTAAAAATAATACAAGACATAAACTTAGCACATTTTGTCCTCAGTGCACCTCAAGGTTTGATTTTTGAAATGATTGTACACAATTTCACTTTTAGCCATCATCTGTTTTTTTTTTAAAACAACGCACAGAGACAAACTTGGTGTTTTTGCTCTGCTCACACCTGATACTTTGATATTTTATACGTTTGTACACAATTTCATTTCCAACCATTTTATAAATAACAAGACATACACAAAAATTATACATACCTTTGTTTATAACCAATATAATTTCACCAATTTCTGAGAATATGGGAGAGTGGAGGAGTGGCTACACCGACACTCAAATGTTATAAAGAGCGGATTAGAAAAGAAACAAATTTTACACACGATTATTTCCAGCCGAATAATCTCAACAATTTTGGAGAAGACATGAGATGGGTAAAAAAAGGACATTCATTCCCAATCAAATCTTATAAAAAGGGCAGAAAAGCAAGAAAGAAAAAACCCTGTTATTTTTAGCCTAATAATCTCACCAATTTCTCACATATTTATTCTTTGATGTCCTTTGTATATGCTGAACAATGACCAATTGGCTGAAAATTTACGCCAATCTTTTTCATGTTATGTTAAATACTATTTCCTGATTCTTTTGTGCGTGTTTTTGGTGCCAAAATTTACGTCTGTGTTGTTTTGTTATGTTAAATACGAGTTCCGATTCTTTGCCGTGTTTTTGGTGCCAAACATTATGTCCTGCGTTGTTTTGTTATGTTAAATACGAGTTCTGATCTTTGCCGTGTTTTTGGTGCCAAAATTTATGTCTGCGTTGTTTTGTTATGTTAAATACGAGTTCGATACTTTGCCGTGTTTTTGGTGCCAAACATTTATGTCTGCGTTGTTTTGTTATGTTAAATACGAGTTCTGATTCTTTGCCGTGTTTTTGGTGCCAAAAATTTACATCCTTATTGTTTTGTTGTTAAATACGAGTTCCGATTCTTTTCCGTGTTTTTGGTGCCAAACATATGTTCCCATCTGGCTTTGCTATGTTAAATATGTGTTGTGATTTTTTTTGACAATACATTTTGTTTTTTCTTCTGTAATTTTGAATAAGTTAATGACGGTATGCCTACTCAAGAGGCGTTGTAAACTAAGTTAGCATTTTTTTTTTTTTGCTCTTCTGGAATTTTGAATAAGTATATGACAGTATGCCAACTTTAAGAGGCATTCTAAACTATAGTGTGCAATTTTATTTTATTTTTCTTCTGTAATTTTAAATAAGTAAATGAAAGTACGCCGACTTAACAGGCATTCTAAACTATAGTTTGCAATTTTATTTTTCTTCTGTAATTTTCTAAACAGTAGTTGGCAATTTATTCTCATTTCTTCTTCTGTAATTCTAAATAACCCTTTGACTCCCGCACCCTGTCCACCAGCGTCCTGTATTGTCAACCATGCTGGCAAAGAAAAAACTTAACCCTTTGACTCCCTCACCCTTTCCTCCGACTTCCTGCAGGAAACTGGTGGATAAGGCGAAGGAGTCAAAGGGTTAAGTTTTTGCAGCTGGTGGATAGGGTGCGGGGAAATCAAAAGGTTAAGTAAATGACAGTAAACCAACTCAAGAGGGTTCTAAACTACGGTTAGCAATTTCTTTTATTTTTCATTCTGTAATTTTGAATAAGTAATCGACATTATGTCGACTCAAGACATGTTAAAAAAAGAAAAGACAACTATGCGCATGCGCGGAACATCGAGCGCTCTCAGAGTTACGGTCCTTTCGGACTTTATTGTTTATGAGGCAGGAATGGCAAATCGCTGCGTTATTGCATTAGTGAGTCCACAGTACAGTATGTGTAATTAAACCATAGTTGATAATCTTTTTTTTTTTTTGCGTCTGTAACTTTACATAATTGGAAAAATGCCACCTCAAGAGGAATTCTAAAAAAAAAAATCAAGAGTTATTATGAGATACAAAGTTTATATGGCAGCATGACTGTATATATAATTAAAAATGTCAATAAAATGCAAACATTAAAGAGCTGTGTCATCTCTGATAATGCAAATACAGAAGAATCACAAGAATTAAAGTGGGAGGCAGGGTGGTGGTGGTGGTGGGGGGGGGGGGGGGGGGTGAGAAAAATTACAAAAACACACACACACACACAAAAATAACAAAAATGACTTAAAACAGAACACAAACACAAAAACCAAAGACACAAAGGACAAGCAAAAAGACAACAACAAAACAAAACCAAAAACAAAAAAACGAAAATTGAGCACGTACCCTTTAAGTTCAGCATCTAAACACGTTAACCCTTTTGCCTCCAGCAACCCTATCCACCACCTGCAAAAAACTTAACCCTCCCACTCCCTTACCCAATCCACCAGCTTCCCGCAGGAAGGTGGATAGGGTGAGGGGGTCAAAGGGTTAATTCTTTTTTTTTACTTTGCTATCACTGACGACGATGCAGGATGCTAATGGATAGGGTGAGGGAGTTAAAGGGTTAAAAAATAAAACTATATATATACAAAAATAAATCACAGAAAGGTGAGTAACAGAAATTATCTGAAAGAAAAATTTTTTTGATGTGTTATCATAATCCTTGTAATACAGAACATTTTTCAAAAATAAAAATCGTTCACCCAAATTTCCCTTTTTTGTCAAAAAACACGAAAACGACAGACACAGAAACATTGTAATGTATCAACGGCCAATTAAATTCAAACTTGACAAAATTTTCCTCTCTGTTCCGTCGTACCTCCACCTGTACCCAACTCTACCACATCACCCTCCACCTCCCTTATGGCCTTAAGTTCATCCATTCCCCTCCCCCTTCCCCCCCCCCCCCCCACCTAAATCTTCTTCCCTCTCATATATATCACGATTTTTTTTACAAATCTGATTGAGCACCACGTCAGAATTACAACTCTGATCCACAGAGGAGGAAGAAATATTTTCTGTCAGAAAAAAAAAAAAAATCATATGAAACTATGGCATCTACACACACACAACACACACACACACACACACACACTGAAACTATGGCATTCATACACACACATACAGAGAGACATACACACACACAAACACACTGTAACTATGGCATACATATACATACATACATACACACACACAGAGAAAAACACACACACACAAACCACTGTACAAGACTGCCAAAAGCGTTTTCAACAGAACATGTGACCATACCCCGCAAAATGAGTCATAAGTCAGATCAGGGAGAGGGAGGGTCAGATCACACGTTTTTGATATAATTCAAAATGACCGCCAGCGTTCAAACAAACAGGAACAAGAAAAACATAAAAAAAGAAATACAATCAAAATGTGTATTTAACACAACCAAACAAGACAGGCGCAAATTTTCAGCCAGCTGGCTTTTGTCAAGACATCATCATCATCATCATCATCATCATCATCATCATCATCATCCATCATGTGCCCTGCCCCATGGCGTTGGCGACCATGGACTTCCATCCGTCTCTATCTCTCGTTGCCCCTAGCATCTCTTCCACCCTCCTCATCCCCAGCCACTCTGCAAGTCCGTCCAGCATTTTCTCCCTGGGTCTACCTGGTGCTCTCTTTCCCTCCAGCTTTCCCGTTGTGACCAGGTGCTCCAAATCCCCCTTCCTCATAAAATGGCCTATAAATGTTGCCTGTCTTTTCCTAATCTTCCTTATGAGTGATGTACTTGTGTCTGCCTTCATCAAGACTGTCTCGTTTGTTTTCTTTGCTGTCCATGGAACTCTCAACATTCTTCTGAGAAACCACATCTCAAGACAACAAAGAATAAATGCACAAAAAACAGGGAAAGTGTAAATTCTGCACTATGTTGTTGTACAGTCTGTATCTGTTAGGTCAGCTGACCGCACTGCACTATGTTGTTGTACAGTCTGTATCTGTTAGGTCAGCTGACCACACTGCACTATGTTGTTGTACAGTCTGTATCTGTTAGGTCAGCTGACCACACTGCACTATGTTGTTGTACAGTCTGTATCTGTTAGGTCAGCTGACCACACTGCACTATGTTGTTGTACAGTCTGTATCTGTTAGGTCAGCTGACCACACTGCACTATGTTGTTGTACAGTCTGTATCTGTTAGGTCAGCTGACCACACTGCACTATGTTGTTGTACAGTCTGTATCTGTTAGGTCAGCTGACCACACTCCACTGTGTTGTTGTACAGTCTGTATCTGTTAGGTCAGCTGACCACACTGCACTATGTTGTTGTACAGTCTGTATCTGTTAGGTCAGCTGACCACACTCCACTATGTTGTTGTACAGTCTGTATCTGTTAGGTCAGCTGACCACACTGCACATGTTGTTGTACAGTCTGTATCTGTTAGGTCAGCTGACCGCACTGCACTATGTTGTTGTACAGTCTGTATCTGTTAGGTCAGCTGACCACACTGCACTATGTTGTTGTACAGTCTGTATCTTTGGTGGCGTGCATGCTGGTTGTTTTACAGTTTCCATAAGCCAGCCATGGACATGACTTACAGATGTTTAAAAACAAACAAACAAAAAATACCAGAAACACACACATCAAAACCCATTCAAAAACAACGCGCATATGAGCTGTAGTCCATGAACTTAGAAGACGAAGAAAACAATGATCAATCAATCATCAATCCATCATGAACTGATTTACGACTCATTTGACAGGGCATGGTCACACAATAATATTTCAACAGATCATCTAGGCTTTTAGATAGATCTAAGGCCACATCTGACGGCAAAACAACAAGATTGCACTCTTCTACGCCATAAATATGAATTTCGAAAAATCAAAAGGCAAAAAAAAAAAAAAAAGTACCCACTCAATTGCATTTATGTCAAACGCATTCCTTTACATGTAAGGAAAGGAGACTATTATAATATTTCAAACAATCAGAAACATAAGATCAAAATTTAACCCTTTGACTCCCTGCACCCTGTCCACCAACTGCAAAAACTTAACCCTTTGACTCCCTAACCCTATCCACCAGCTTCCTGCAGGAAGCTGGTAGATAGGGTAAGGGAATCAAAGGGTTAAGTTTTTGCTTTGCTAGCATAGCTGACAATGCAGGGTGCTGATGGACAGGGTGCGGGAGTCGAAGGGTTAACATTGAAGATCTGTCTGACCTTACACATGCCATGTCAAAGTTCAACCGCATAAATTAGCCATCAAACTCAATGTCAAAGTTCATTCGCATAGATTCTCCAATCCAGTGAGCTCAGCGTCAAAGTTCAACCGCATAAAATCAATTCAATCCCATCAGCACAATGTCAAAGGTCATTCGCACAGATTACCCAATCCCATGAAAAAGTTCACCCGCCTACATTATCCATTCCAAGGTCAAAGTTCAAAGTCAGCAGCAGCAAAACTGTCCAATCGCGGGCTTGGAGACAGACAAGGCAGATATCGTGTAAAACGAGAATCGTCAAACTATAGGCATCAGGCAAAAAGGAAAGGAAAAGGTCAAGGTTATCTCACTCGGGGGGGGGGGTAAAGGTTGTCCCATGACTCTAGAGGTCTTTGGGAGTGAGGTGGTAGAGACCTCCAATTTCTCAGGGCCGGAGGAGAAAAGCCTGGGAAAGGCAGCCTCGGAACTTGATAGTGGGGGGGGGGGGGGGGGGGGGGAGGCGGACGACCATGCTCCAATGCAGTGGGTCGCAGGTAGCGGATAGTGGATGGTCTTTCGATTCTGTTATGTTCTGTTGGACGACCGTCTCCAATGCAGTGGGTCGCAGGTTGCGGATAGTGGATGGTCTTTCGATTCTGTTATGTTCTGTTGGACGACCGTCTCCAATGCAGTGGGTCGCAGGTAGCGGATAGTGGATGGTCTTTCGATTCTGCTATTTCTGTTGGATGACCGTCTCCAATGCAGTGGGTCGCAGGTTGCGGATAGTGGATGGTCTTTCGATTCTGTTATGTTCTGTTGGACGACCGTCTCCAATGCAGTGGGTCGCAGGTTGCGGATAGTGGATGGTCTTTCGATTCTGTTATGTTCTGTTGGACGACCGTCTCCAATGCAGTGGGTCGCAGGTTGCGGATAGTGGATGGTCTTTCGATTGTGTTATGTTCTGTTGGACGACCGTCTCCAATGCAGTGGGTCGCAGGTTGCGGATAGTGGATGGTCTTTCAATTCTGTTATGTTCTGTTGGACGACCGTCTCCAATGCAGTGGGTCGCAGGTAGCGGATAGTGGATGGTCTTTCAATTCTGTTATGTTCGGTTATTGTTGTTTAAAGCCCAGCCGACTGCGTACAGCCATATCAGGGCTATAACCATTTTGAAACATACACCATACCTCAACACTGTTATTGTTATTTCAGTCCAAAGCCCAGCTGACCCCGTAAAACCACATCAGGGTTACAAAGGTGCAACTTAGAAAAAGTCAAAAAACGGAAAGGGATCCAGGGGCTTACTGTGTCTGTCTGTGCGTCTGTGTATTTGTCTGTTTCTGTGTGTCACGCAGGATCCGACGCTGAAGCTTTTGTAAAAATAAAACTGAATCTTAAGCTTTCTCCTGCGATTAGATTCAAGAAAAACAGCAGATGCTTTTCATCCTATTTCAGACAATTTCAAGTATCTTTATAACTGCTCCGTCGATTTTCACACAGCACAGGCGACGGGAATTATCTCTGTCTGCATCTTTCTCCTCTACCCATTCCAAACGCCATTTATTCTTGACAGTTGCGTCGATTAAGGCGACATATTTGCCTTCTTTCACCGCTGGCATCGTGAAGTTCGCTCATCATGCGAAGCTCGAAAATGGCGGGATTTCATGGAAGTTGATGCGAGATTTCGCAACAAAGCATACGCATCGACTTTCATAGCTTCATTCACAAAAGAGTGCTACCGATTTCCTTTCTACACCGGAGAGTAACCGTCGCGAAACATTCACGTTGGATAAACGATTTTAGACACAAAAAAAAAAAAAAAAAAAAAAAAGACCCTAGCCTAGCTCGGCGATTTTTTTTCGAAAAACGGATTTTCCGTTTCTAACTCTTTTGAAAACACGGATTCCGTCGTCAAACGATGCTTTATCTTCCTCGACCCTGAACAGAATCTAACACCATACTGCCTCATTCTCCTACAACCTCGGCATTATGGGACAACTTTCACCTTAGGCAATGAAAATAGAGAAGGGGGAAAAAAAAAAAGAGAAATTTTTCTCAAAATTCACCAGTATAAACATATCTCACAAATATGACAGAGAGAACGACTGTGTAAAAGACAGAAATACATAAATAAACATCCGTACGTCAACTACATACATAAAAAAAAGTATCACAACAAATTCTATGTTCTTAGTGGTTTAACGTTCAGGTAAATAAACACACAAAAATCCATGTCATTTTCATGAGCGTTTCGAATGATCAAAAAAAAAAAAAAAAAATTATTTTACAGTACTTCAAAATGGAAAGAAATTAAATGAGAAGAATGTCGTTTTTGTCAAAATAAACCCAAGGCAACCTGACACATTTTACCGTGATTTAACGTCAAAATAAACCCAAGGCAACTGACGTATTTTACTGTGATTTAACGTCAAAATAAACCCAAGGCAACTGACATATTTTACTGTGATTTAACATCAAAATAAACCCAAGGCAATCTGACCTATATTTTTACTGTGATTTAACATCAAAATAAACCCAAGGCAACTGACATATTTTACTGTGATTTAACATCAAAATAAACCCAAGGCAATCTGACCTATATTTTTACTGTGATTTAACGTCAAAATAAACCCAAGGCAACTGACATATTTTACTGTGATTAAACGTCAAAATAAACCCAAGGCAACCTGACATATTTTACTGTGATTTAACATCAAAACAAACCCAAGGCAACTGACATATTTTACTGTGATTTAACATCAAAATAAACCCAAGGCAACTGACATATTTTACTGTGATTTAACGTCAAAATAAACCCAAGGCAACCTGACATATTTTACTGTGATTTAACATCAAAATAAACCCAAGGCAACCTGACATATTTTACTGTGATTTAACGTCAAAATAAACCCAAGGTAATCTGACCTATATTTTTACAGTGATTTAACGTCAAAATAAACCCAAGCCAATCTGACCTATATTTTAACTGATTTAACGTCAAAATAAACCCAAGCCAATCTGACCTATATTTTAACTGATTTAACGTCAAAATAAACCCAAACCAATCTGACCTATATTTTTACAGTGATTTAACGTCAAAATAAACCTAAGGCAAACCCGACATATTTTTACTGTGATTTAATTTAGGCAACCTGACATAAAACTTTACTGTGATTTAACATCAAAAACAAACCTGAAATAATTCAAGTCTAATGCCAAAAACAAACATCAAACAATTCACGTCATTTATTTAGTAAAGAGTTCACCATACATGGCTACAAAAGGCAACTTGTTTATGTCAAATCTTAACTCTTCCACTACTAGATGTAAAGCTAGCTCCTAGTATTCGCATTCGAATGTAGCACAGCGTCAGTACAAAGTCTTTCAGTAGTGAATGGAAAGTTCCTTGCATCCCAGAATGCTCGTACTGTTTTTAGAAAATTCGACGCGAGACTGACCAAGATTCTAACCACACGCATGATAAGACAGCAAGGCCAGTAGTGATGGAAATTCCCCACACATGTGCCGGAAAAGGTCGAGCGATCTCAACCGCTACGAACGGATTGGCACATTCTTCCGCAGGGCGGTTACCGGCTTTGTGAACAAACTAAGGGTTAACCATGGGTGAGGGGGGGGGGGGGAACAATGTCATGCCTAACCCTTTGACTCCCGCACCCTGTCCGCCAGCATCCTGTACCGTCAACCATGCTAGTAAAGCAAGAACTGGAGGAAGCTGGTGGACAGGCCGAGGGAGTGAAAGTGTTAAGTTTGTGCAGTTGGTAGATAGGGTGCGGGAGTCAAAGTGTTAATCCTTGGAGTTTCGAGTTTGTTCAAGAGGGATTCGTCACGCTCGGAAAATTCCATACGAGCTCCACCAAATCTGGGGTTTGGGAGTTTGTTCAAGACAGATTCACCACACTTGAACAACTCCATATGAGCTCCACCCAAATCTGTCAGCAATTAACTGGCAGACTCCCTGAGCCTCCACTAAACTCTACACACTGGCAAGATCTTGAAATGGGGAGAAGCGACCTATGAAACAGTAAGCTGACACCACCAGAATGATGGAAACATTAAGATGGGCAACCAACAGGCCAGTGGACCTATGAAACAGTAAGCTGACACCACCAGAATGATGGAAACATTAAGATGGGCAGCCAACAGGCCAGTGGACCTATGAAACAGTAAGCTGACACCACCAGAATGATGGAATCATTAAGATGGGCAGCCAACAGGCCAGTGGACCCATCAAACAGTAAGCTGACACCAGCAGAATGATGGAAACATTAAGATGGGCAGCCAACAGGCCAGTGGACCTATGAAACAGTAAGCTGACACCACCAGAATGATGGAAACATTAAGATGGGCAGCCAACAGGCCAGTGGACCTATGAAACAGTAAGCTGACACCAGCAGAATGATGGAAACATTCAGATGGGCAGCCAACAGGCCAGTGGACCTATGAAACAGTAAGCTGACACCACCAGAATGATGGAAACATTAAGACGGGCAGCCAACAGGCCAGTGGACCTATGAAACAGTAAGCTGACACCACCAGAATGATGGAAACATTAAGATGGGCAGCCAACAGGCCAGTGGACCTATGAAACAGTAAGCTGACACCACCAGAATGATGGAATCATTAAGATGGGCAGCCAACAGGCCAGTGGACCCATCAAACAGTAAGCTGACACCACCAGAATGATGGAAACATTAAGATGGGCAGCCAACAGGCCAGTGGACCTATGAAACAGTAAGCTGACACCAGCAGAATGATGGAAACATTAAGATGGGCAGCCAACAGGCCAGTGGACCTATGAAACAGTAAGCTGACACCAGCAGAATGATGGAAACATTCAGATGGGCAGCCAACAGGCCAGTGGACCTATGAAACAGTAAGCTGACACCAGCAGAATGATGGAAACATTAAGACGGGCAGCCAACAGGCCAGTGGACCTATGAAACAGTAAGCTGACACCACCAGAATGATGGAAACATTAAGACAGGCAGCCAACAGACCAGTGGACCTATCAAACAGTAAACTGACACCACCAGAATGATGGAAACATTAAGACGGGCAGCCAACAGGCCAGTGGACCTATGAAACAGTAAGCTGACACCACCAGAATGATGGAAACATTAAGACAGGCAGCCAACAGACCAGTGGACCTATCAAACAGTAAACTGACACCACCAGAATGATGGAAACATTAAGACGGGCAGCCAACAGGCCAGTGTTTTAACGTTGTGGGCTGGGATCGAACTCCAGATATCAGATCTCGAGTCTACAGCTCTGTCACAAGAACCAACCAGCCCAGGGACGCCTAAAATGATTACAAGACAGTTGAAAATGATCTCAGTTCTCGCTAACTTGTGGTATAAAGACACTCTTGAGGCAAACCAAACCTTTATGGCCGTTTATGAACATGAGCAAGGGCGATGTACATGCGTACGTTAACGGAGAAAACCTTGATTAGATGCAGTAAAAGAGTGCGCCGAAAAAATATAATAATGTACAAATCTCCAAAAAGTCCATACAAAAATGTACAAAACAACACACACACACACACACACACATTCTACACATCATTTGCGTAGCAATAATAATACACGCGACACATAAATACAACAAATAAACAAAGGAAAAGAAATTCTCATCGATAAATCTTTACAGAAAAAAAAAAAAAAGACAATCACCCCCACTATCTCAAAAACACAGCAAAGCTAAAACAAAAAACAAAAACAAAAACAAACAAATTCTCCAAATTTTCACGGTACTTTTGTCGCCAAAATGAATTCTTTGAAACGGTCAACCAACCAACCACCATCCAAACCCCCCCCCCCTTCCCAAAAAAATCGCACATGCACAGAAAGACGTAAAATGTTGTCGTATATTAATCACTGTTTTGAGGTAATTTTGATTAGCAAGATGTATATAAATACGTATACCATTCTCTTCCACCTGTTTTGTTTTCCATTGTAAAGTCGCACAAGAAACGGACAATTATACCTTGAGGGTTAACAAGCAATCAGGCAAAAATTTCTGAAAACAGGTTCAGGGGTATTCCTCCTCCACCGGTTTCATTAACCCTTTTGATTCCCGCACCCTGTCCGCCAGCATCCTGCATCGTCAACTGTGCTAGCAAAACAAAAACTTAACCCTTTGAGTTCCTCACCCTATCCACCAGCTTCCTGCAAAGAAGCTGGCAGATAGGGTGTGGGAATCAAAGGGTTAAGTTTTTGCAGCTGGTGGAGAGTGTACAGTAGCTGAAGGGTTAACGGGCAATCTCTGATATTTGATAGCAAGGCAACAGAGTTGGATATAGCTAGCATACATTTGTTTGAGATTCATAATTTTGATTGGTGAAAAAAAAGGGGGGTGGGTGGGGGATAGGAAGATGGGAGACAGGGAACAGAGGGTACGTTTGACTGTTCAAAATTCAAACGAGCTGGGTCTCTTTTACGGACTACTGACCAGAAGGTTGTGGGTTCCAATCCCCATCAATCCTTTCAAAAATTATAGTGGAATTTTTCGGCTCTAACCGACTCCTATCCAGAGCTGGGCGTGCTATGGGCTCATTGGGAAGACTGGGACCATACAGTCGAGTCTCATCCACTTTACGGATCCGTCATTGAGGGTGTTGCTCAAATCTTCTGACCAGCACCACAGGTGTCTGTATCTCTCGGGCTTAGTTGACGCCTCGATGTATTATGATAGTAAGCGTAGAGTACAGCCCTGTCACGCAGTCTCAATCCTAGATGGAACTTCACAGCATCATGATTATCATCCTCATCGACATCATCATCACTGCACTGTAAAAACTGTGCCAGCTTCTGTGGCCATTAAGGTCACGGCTGCATTTTCCCAGCCATTCTGCCACCCTTTAGTTGTGAGCCGGCGTCGCCTGCGTGTGCTATTTTTAGCCAGGCAGGGTCGACCAAAGTCCGTCAGTGTAGCGCGTCTTTGTGCTCCCGCACTAGTGATAAAGGGACGGGTGAAAAGGGTGTGGGGAATGGAAGGGAAGGGGCGCGCTATTAATAGCCGGCAGAAAGTGGCCGACTAAAGTATCTCGGATTTGTGCGCCATTAAGGTGACGTAGAAAATGGGACGAAAAAAAGAAGAGGTGAGCACAAATGTAACCCTCTGGGTGCGAAGATCCTAACAAAACTGAATTAAAAAAAAGTTACATCTCTTGTAACGCCAGCAGTTTCAGTCCTATAATCACCGGTCGTCCAACAAAATCATCGTGTTCGATGATGGCCGTCGCAGCAGACGTCCCAACAACTCTCTTCCATTTTCTCCGGTCTTGACCTTTCTGAGCTACTTCACAGACCTTCACACTGTTAATGTTGTGATGTTGTTTGTACAGGAGGTGGGTGGTCTGCCGCATTTCTTTAGGCCTTGACCTTTCCTTGTTGCGAGGGTGACACTTTGAAAATCTGAAAAATCTGAAAATCAGGCTAACTGGAAAACTTTTTCGCTCGAAGGCACTACTAGCAGCACGATGGCGCGACGTAAGTGACGTGTGTAGCCTAACAAAGATCCCTGGACCTGTGTTGTCTTCAACGATAGAGAGCGCTTCCTCATTTCCGGTCGTCTGCTACAGTGCTACTTCGGTCATAATACCGCCGATTCAACTGGGTTTTTTCCCCCAAACATTTTTGTTTTGTTTTGGAATAACGAAAATGAAAAAACGGAATTTCCGTCTAGGGCCTTGCCGAGAAAACGGATTTCCGTCACCCAGACGGAAGAATGGCACCTATGCCGTTGTCATTACGGTTGTATTGGTGTCGTGGGTTGTGTCATCATCGTCACCAAGTGCCTTGCCGCATAGCGTTGGCGATCATAGCCCTCCATATGTATCTATCCCTTGTTGCCGCAAGCACATCTCCCACCCTCTCTGTCTTCAGACGCTCATCCGTCCAATATTTTCTCCCTGGGTCTACCTGGTGCTCGGTGGGTTGTCAGCCATGTGTGGCTGACGTAATAAATTTTCAGGGCTCCCACTGAGGAACAGCAAAAATCCCTGAAAATCCGGGGGGGGGGGAATCGGGGATCGGGGGTAGGGGGTGGGGGGTGGGACTTGCTCACCTGGAAAATTTTGAAAATTTACGTTTAAAATGGAGCATTCTGACACACATCTGAGCTTAATTTATAATTTTTTATAGTTTTTTTTTTCCGCGGAAAATTTTTTTTTTCGCGGGTTCCCACTCTCGGTTTTCCGCGGAAACCCGCAAATTCGCGGGAAAAGTAGGAGTCCTGAATTTTTCTTTCTGTCGATTTCAATTTCCTTCTACTCTACGATAAATGACCTTAAATCGCTGTCTTTGATATCTGAAAGCGAGGCGATCATATCACAGAAGTGGACACACAGATAGTCTACCTGTCTATGTATATATGTATGGCAACTCAGAAAAGGAAAGTAGGCGTAGTACGTTGTGAGGTAACCCTTTCACTCCCCTACCCCTTTCCTGCAAGACGCTGGTGGAGAGAATGGGATTTAAAGGGTTACAGTAGGTCGTAAACAAGACGACAGCACTTCAGAAAATCAGAATAATTAATTCTAATTATCAATTAATTATCTAATTAATTATTCTAATAATTCAAATTATCAAACAGAGCCAATTTTACACAATTCCACCAAAACCAGAACAACAACAAAAAACAAAAAAAGAAAGAAAAAACAAAACCCTGGTAGATTTACAATTTAAAGCAGGTACATGTTATCTCATTCAAAACTGAATTTAAATACACAAGAGTCCATTTTAACAAAACCAAAAAGAAAAAAAAAAAAAAAACCTTTAACAAACAAAACATAAACAAGAAAACTCAAGCCTCTCCCTTTCTCCCCACCCCCATAAAAAAAATCCAATACAAAACAAACCAAATTAACATGGAAAAACACACACACAAAACTTGAAAACAAAAACAAAAACAAAACAACAAAAAATGAGGTGAAAAGAAAGAAGGGAAAAGAAAGGAAGGAAGAAAGAAGGAAAAAAAAAAGGAAGGGAAAGTACGAACGAAACAAGACTTCATTCCCGAATTAAAGCCATATGATCATATCCGTTAATTACATAATCAAAACGACCAGCATTCACACAGTTCAGACACTCAGGATCCCACAAAACCAGAAAAATCGTCATCAAGTCATCAAGTCTTTTGCACTGGGGCGAAAAAGAAAACAACAACAACAAAACAAAAAACAAAAAAACAAAAAATCCAAAAGATCTATATGATGAGCAGTCCTTTCATGAGAATAGATCCTCCTGATCGTGGACACGGACGACATCTCGACTCATCCAGTTTGACGCACACCTTGTCCGTATCCGCAGCGAAGAGTTACCTGCCTCCAGAATGACCTCCCCTGTCCCTGACCTAATTCTCATGCTTCCCGACAGTCGAAGTCTCCCCTACATGAAAAAGTGTACAGTGCATTTTTCAGCCAGCGTCTTCTTCCTCTCCTGAAAAATAGGTTGCATAGTGTGCATTAATGATACATGCACACACACATATACACACAGACACACACAATATTAATGATACACGCACACACACACATATACACACAGACACACACAATATTAATGATACACGCACACACACATATATGCACACAGACACACACAATGTTATTACATACACACAAACACACGGGGCGCACATACACACATTCATACATAAACACACACAAACACACGCATTCAAATTTAAACACACACACACACACACACAAACAAAATTGTATACACACACACAAATACACACACACACACACACACACACACACACACACACACACACACACACACACAAATACACACAAACAAAACCGTCTAATATCACTTACAGTGAAAAGACGTTAAATCAAAGAATGAACGAACACAAACAAAATTGTACACACACACACACACACACACACACACACACACACACACACACAAAAAATACACACACACAATCAACATGCGCATGCATATACACACACACACACACACGTACACAAACACACACAAATACACAATCAACATGCACATGCAAACACACACACACACACACACACACACACACACACAGACACAAACACACACACACACAATCAACACGCATACA
>JAPXFY010000035.1:36690107-36700107 GCA_030674185.1 Monoplex corrugatus
CAACAGATTATCGACTGTCCACTTGCTGGGCCAACAGCCATAACACTTAACAGGACGACATGTCTGATGTCTGTCTGTCTGTCTTCTGCTGTTATCATTTGGTAACACACATCAACATGTGGTACTGTCCACAACACTGACACAGGGAGAGACTCAGAGAGAGACAGAGACACAGAGAAAATTGAGAGAGAGACAGAGAGAGAGAGACAGAGACACAGAGAAAGAGAGAAAATTGAGAGACAGAGAGACAGAGAGAGAGACAGAGAGAGAGAGAGAGAAAATTGAGAAAGAGAGAGAAAGAGAGAAAAAAGAGAGAGAGAGAGAGAGAAAGAGAAAGAGAAAAAAAAGAGAAAGAGAGAAAAAGAGAGAGAAAATTGAGAAAGAGAAAGAGAAAAAAAGAGAAAGAGAGAGAGAGAAAATTGAGAAAGAGAGAGAGATGAACATAAGACACAGACAGACACAGACAGGCAAGCAGGCACGCAGACAGGCAGACAGGCACAGAGAGAGAGAGACAGGCAGACAGGCACAGAGAGAGAGAGACAGGCAGGCAGGCAGGCAGGCAGACCGAGACAAACCGACAGGCAGAGACAGAAAGACAGACGGACAGACAGACAGACAGACCGACCAAGACAGATATGCAGGCAGACAGGCAGGCAGGCAGACCGAGACAGACAGGCAGGCAGACCGACAAGACAGACAGGCAGGCAGACAAGACAAGACAAGACAAGACAGGCAGACAGACAGGCAGGCAGGCAGGCAGAGACAGACAGACAGGCAGACAGGCCGAGACAGACAGGCAGGCAGGCCGAGACAGACAGGCACGCAGACAGACAGACAGGCAGACAGGCAGGCAGGCCGAGACTGAGACAGGCAGGCAGACAGACAGGCAGGCAGGCAAGCAGGCAGACAGACAGACAGGCAGAGACAGACAGACAGGCAGACAGGCCGAGACAGACAGGCAGGCAGGCCGAGACAGACAGGCAGGCAGGCAGGCAGACAGACAGACAGACAGACAGGCAGGCAGGCAGGCAGGCAGACAGGCAGAGACAGACAGACAGACAGGCAGGCCGAGACAGACAGGCAGGCAGGCAGGCAGGCTGAGACAGACAGGCAGGCAGGCCGAGACAGACAGGCAGGCAGGCCGAGACAGACAGGCAGGCTGGCAGGCAGGCTGAGACAGACAGACAGGCAGGCAGTCCGAGACAGACAGACAGGCAGGCAGTCCGAGACAGACAGACAGACAGACAGGCAGGCAGACCGAGACAGACAGACAGGCAGGCAGACCAACAAGACAGACAGGCAGGCAGGAAGACAGACAGGCAGGCAGACAGGAATTAATATAACTCGGTTGGCAAAGAGCTCCCACCATTCAATTTTGCTCGAGAAATACATGTGTGTGTGTGTGTGTGTGTGTGTGTGTGTGTGTGTGTGTGTGTGTGTGTGTGTGTGTGTGTGTGTGTGTGTGTGTATGTCACTGTGTGTGTGTGTGTGTGTGTGTGTGAGTGTGTGTGCGTTGTGTTGTGTTGTGTTTGTGTGTGTGTGTGTGTGTGTGTGTGTGTGTGTGTGTGTGTGTGTGTGTGTGTGTGTGTGTGTGTGTGTGTGTGTGTGTGTTGCACGCACACGTGCGTTTTTATGTGCATGTGCAGGTACATGTTGCGTTCCTATTCCGCCCAAACTGATAGCAAAAAGCGCAACACATACTGAGCGATAACCAAACAGGATCACTGTCATTTCACAGACCTCGTGTGTCATGATGTACGTCAATTATCATTATATCCATACCTCAACGCAACACCAAAAGGTCACAAATTATCATACGACCTTTCCAATGTCGCCTGCTTGGCAAAGACCCCCCTTTCAATCTGAATGCATGGGCTTGTACTGGGATGAATTACGCTCAAGAAATACTTAGGTGTGCGTGCTCCCCCGTGGGGATGCTGGGGGCTCTTTCAGCGTAATTTATAGTATCCCCACCTTCTGGAAATTCTGTGCTAGAGATTTCCTCTTTTCTGTCACTCTCTTTGTTTCTGCCTTCTTTCTTCGCTTTCTGTCATTTCTTCTATCATTTTTCTGCCTTGCTGGTTCATTTACCTGTATGTGTTCAATAAAGTCTTACGTATTTTTTCTTAGGATTGATAATTGGGTACATGTGTTAAGTGCATTTTTGGCTCTAGGGAGGTGAGATATGCGGAAGCAATTTTAGATGATTTATACCCATTTTTAAATATGTTTTGGTGTCCTTAAGTATGCTCAAATTTGTATTCAGGTATGTTTTTAAATCCCTTGTGCGATAAATTGGACGGAGTGGTCAACGCCAGGGGCATGTCCTTAGATTATGTGCGCAAATGCATTGATACTTTTTTTTTTTTTTTTTTTTCCCCTGTTGAAGTTTTGTGTGTTTTGAAGTGGTTACAGCCCTGATATGGCTCTACACAGTCGGCTGGGCTTTTAACAACAGTAACAGGTGTGCGTGGGAGCGTGCATGCACGCATATATGTGACTTTCCACCACGAAATGAGTCACTTGTCCACTTCAGGCAGTTTTCACTTTTTCATTGTTTCTAAATGTACATTTACTGCTCTTTCTAATGAAGAAAACCATTTTAAAATCGGACAATAAATACCTGAGGTACAGCCTTCCAAACATGGCACTCTTCCCAAACAGTTTTGAGAAAATCAAAAAAAAAACGAAAGTGGAAGTTCAGCATCAGCATGTTGGGTAGGGTAATGCAAATAGCTTTTTTTTTTACAAAGAAAACCACAATATGCGTAATTCATTGAATACAGAATGTGTAGGAAGGGTTCCGGCATCCGCTAAAATCAACAACTCCATAACGAGCCCTGACACCCTCTCGCTTATTTTGCCCCATTGTGCAAAATGCTGCCAGTGGACAAGCGACTCATTCCGTGATGGAAGGTCACATTTATGTGTATACAACAATGTGTATGTACATTTACATGTGCCCCTATCGTACCCCAGCAAACAGCAAAAGTCAGAACACGTAGAGAGGCAGCCCACGAGAAGGGTCACTGCTATAGCACAGGCCCCATGTGCCATGTACGTCAATTATCATCACATCCATATCGCGCAGCAACACCAAAAGGTCACATAATTATGAATATGACCTTTTCAATGTCGCTTGGCAAAGACCTCCTGCCTTCAATCTGAACGTATGGGCTTGTAGTGGGATGAATTCTGCTTGAGAAATACTTATGCGTGTGTAGAAGTGTGCGTACGCTTGTGCGTGCATTTATGTGTATGTATAATATATGTTTATTTTTTCTGTTTCTGTCCAAAACAGCATTCGGGAAGATGACAGGCATTCTTGCCAACAAATGCCTATCAATTAACATCAGGAAGAGAGTTCTTGAATGTTATATAGAACCAATACTGTTGTACGGATGTGAGGCGTGGACAGTCAACAAAGCCAGAACAAGATTGAGGCAGCCGAGATGTGGTTTCTAAGAAGAATGTTGAGAGTTGCATGGACAGCAAAGAAAACCAAACGAGACAGTCTTGATGGAGGCAGACACAAGTAGATCACTCATAAGGAAGATTAGGAAAAGACAGGCAACATTTATAGGCCATTTTATGAGGAAGGGGGATTTGGAGCACCTGGTCACAACGTGAAAGCTAGAGGGAAAGAGAGCACCGGACAGACCCAGGGAGAAAATGCTGGACGGACTTGCAGAGTGGCTGAGGACGAGGAGGGTGGGGGAGATGCAAGGGGCAACGAGAGATAGAGACAGATGGAAGTCCACGATCGCCAACGCCATGCGGCAGGGCACCTGATGATGATGATGATAATATATATGTGTGTATACATGTATGTGTTTTATTTCTACACAGCCATCATTACATCCATACCACAATGCAACACCAAAAGGTCACAAATTATCATACGACCTTTTCAATGTCGCCTGCTTGGCAAAGAACTCCTGCCTTCAATCTGAATGTATGGGCTTGTCATCATCATCATCAGGTGCCCTGCTGCATGGCGCTGGCGATCATGGACTTCCAACCATCTCTATCTCTCGTTGCCCCTAGCATCTCTCCCAACCCCTCGTCCCCAGCCACTCTGCAAGTCCGTCCAGCATTCTCTCCCTGGGTCTACCTGGTGCTCTCTTTCCCTCCAGCTTTCCCGTTGTGACCAGGTGCTCCAAATCCCCCTTCCTCATAAAATGGCCTGTAAATGTTGCCTGTCTTTTCCTAATCTTCCTTATGAGTGATCTACTTGTGTCTGCCTCAATCAAGACTGTCTCATTTGTTTTCTTTGCTGTACACGGAACTCTCAACGTTCTTCTTTGAAACCACATCTCGGCTGCCTCAATCTTGTTCTGGCTTTGTTTGTTGACTGTGCACGCCTCACATCCATACAACAGTATTGGTTCTATATAACATTCAAGAACTCTCTTCCTGATGTTAATTGATAGGCATTTGTATGGGCTTGTAGTGGGATGAATTTTGCTTGAGAAATACTTGTGTGTGAGTAGGAGCATGCATGCATAATTGAATTTATGTGTGTATGTGCATGTACATGTATGTGTTACGTTCCTAATCTGCCCGAACTCAACGCAAACAGCAAAGCACGTACAGAGCTCAACCAAACACAAGCGTCACTGCCATTCCACAGACCTGGCGTTCCATGATGTACGTCAATTATTGTCACAACCATACATGCGGCAACTTGTAAAGGTCACAAATTATCATACGACCTTTTTAATGTCATCTGGTTGGCACAAACCTCCCCGCCTTACAACCTAACTGTACGCATTTGAGCCGAGATGAATTGCTTTCAAGAAATGCTCGCATTCATGTAACCTCCCTGTTCACCCAGCTGTGATTGGGCACCTGACCCTGCTCAACACTGGCGGAGAAAAAGGAGCAAGGGAGAGGAGAGGGCACCATACTTATAATAATTAACAATAATAATAATAATTACAATATTTATATGCAGGAAGCTGGTGGATAGGGTGAAGGAGTCAAAGGGTTAAGTTTTTGCTTTGCTCGCATGATTGACAATGCTGGATGCTGGTGGACAGGGTGCGGGAGTCAAAGGGTTAAGTTTTTGCTTTGCTCGCATGATTGACAATGCTGGATGCTGTGGACCCGGTGCAGGAGTCAAAGGGTTAAGTTTTTTGCTTTGCTCGCATGATTGACAATGCTGGATGCTGGTGGACAGGGTGCGGGAGTCAAAGGGTTAAGTTTTTGCTTTGCTCGCATGATTGACAATGCTGGATGCTGTGGACCCGGTGCAGGAGTCAAAGGGTTAAGTTTTTTGCTTTGCTCGCATGATGACAATGCAGGATGCTGGTGAACAGGGTTCAGGAGTCAAAGGGTTAAGTTTTTGCTTTGCTCGCATGGTTGATAATGCAGGATGCTGGAGGACAGGGTGAGGGAGTCAAAGGGTTAAGTTTTTGCTTTGCCAGCATGGTTGACAATGCAGGATGCTGGTGGACAGGGAGTCAAAGGGTTAAGTTTTTGCTTTGCTAGCATGCTTGACAATGCTGGATGCTGTGAACAGGGTGCAGGAGTCAAAGGGTTAAGTTTTGCTTTGCTCGTATGGTTGACAATGCTGGATGCTGGTGGACAGGGTGAGGGAGTCAAAGGGTTTAAGTTTTTGCAGTTGGTGGATAGGGTGCGGAAGTCAAAGGGTTAAAGCAGTGGTGTCCCAGTTTGATGATTCATTCTTACATAACTCCAAACTTTGTAGGCCTACATATGTCACACACATACACATACTTACGCACACACTTACACACCACACACAATCATGCGCACGCTTACACACACACACAAACGCATGCACACACATGCGCATGTGCACGCACACTTACACAAACACACATGTGCACACACACACACATGCATACACACACACACGTGCACGCACATACACACACACACACTCTCTCTCTCTCCTCTCTGCCCACACACACACACACACACACACACAACACACACACACACACACACACACACACTCTCTCTCTCTCTCTCTCTCTCTCTCTCTCCTCTGTCCACACAACACACACACTCTCACTCCCCCCTCCCCCCATTCTCTCTCCCTGTTTACACACAACACATATACACATTCTCTACCTGTCAACACACACACACACACACACACACACATATATATACACACACACACACACACATATACACACAATGACACATCCACACACTCTCTCTCTCTCTCTTTCTCTCTCTGCTCTCTGTCCACACACACACACTCACACACACCACAAAACACAACACAACATATAAAACACACACACACACACACACACACACACACATATATATACACACACACACACACACACACATATATACACACAATGACACATCCACACACTCTCTCTCTCTCTCTTTCTCTCTCTGCTCTCTGTCCACACACACACACTCACACACACCACAAAACACAACACAACATATAAAACACACACACACACACACACACACACACACACACACCCACAGAACACCACAAAACAAAACAACACAACACACACACACACACACACACACACACACAGTGACACACACACACCCCCTACACTACACCACACCACACCACTACATTACACTACACTACAGTAAACATCAATGTCCTCTTATCTGTACATCTCACCACTATTTTATATATTACTCGTCAAAAATAAATCAGAATTGTGTGGCATGCTGAGTCACCAAACACATCAACAGTGAGTCCCTTTGTCTACAGTAGACTAGCCATTTCTGACACCGCCCCTGAAAATGGAGTATGGTTCCCTAAATGTCAATTTAAAAAAAGAAAGAAAGTAAACAAGTTTAACAACACAGAATGACCATGTTATACATAGGCATTAACCCGTTGCCTCCCACACCCTAGCCATCAACCGCAAAAACTTAACCCTTTGACTCCCTCACCCTATCCATCAGCTTCCTGCAAGAAGCTGGATAGGGTGAGGGAGTCAAAGGGTTAAGTTTTTGCTTTGTTAGCAGGGTCGGCAATGCAGGATGCTAGTGGACAGGGTGCGGGAGTCAAAGGGTTAAGTTTTTGCTTTGTTAGCAGGGTCGGCAATGCAGGATGCTAGTGGACAGGGTGCGGGAGTCAAAGGGTTAAATTCCAGTGGTAAGAGAGACACAAGTACAGACAGAAAGTCAGTGATACTCAAACCTATATATATATATATGCAATCATGGACCCTCTCTCTCTCCCTCTCTCTCCTCTCTCTCTCCTCCCCCCCTTTCTCTTAATCTGTCTCACTGTCTGTCTTTCTCTCTCCCTTTCTCTGTTTGTCTATCACACACACACACACACACCTCTCTCTCTCTCTCTCTGTCTGTCTGTCTGTCGACAATCTCTCTCTCAACACACACACACACCGGTTCTCTCTCTCGCTCTCTGTTTGCCCCCTTCTCCCCCCCTCCACCCACCCCACACACATGCATGCACACACTCAGACACAAACACTCTTTCACAACTCTCTCTCTCCCCCTCTCTCTCCTCCACACACACACACACACACACACACACACTACTCACACACACACAACACACACACACACTAGGCCTCTCTTTCACAACTCTCTCTTTCCCTCTCTCTCCACACACACACACACACACACACACACACACACACACACACACACACACACACACTCACACACACACACTCACACACACACACACAAAACACACACACACTCACTCATACACACACACACACACACACACACACACACACACACACACACACACACACACACACACACACACACTCCAAACTATAGTGCATGTCCTTTTCTCTATACATGATCTCTCAACTATCCCCGACTATTTCTATACTCCCCCTCCCCCCCCCCCCCCACCTCCCACAAAAACTGTGTAACACGCTGAGTCATCAACACATCAACACTGAGCCCTTTGGTCTGTACACTGTGGTGCACCCAGTTTCCCTCTCCCTGAAAATGGAGTATGGCTGCCTATGTGGCAACACAAAACAAACAAAAAAACATGGAATGGTCTTACACATTTATGTCCAGACTTGCAATAATGAGAAAGTTGGGGTTAAAAGTTATTCATATTCGCAAATTTATACACCACTTTAAAAAGAGAGAGTGAGAGACAGAGACAGAGAGACTGAGACAGAGACAGAGACAGAGAGACTGAGACAGAGACAGAAACAGAGAGACTGAGAGAGATAGGAGGGGAGGGAGGGAGGGAGGGAGAGAGAGAGAGACACAGAGAGAGAGAAAGAAAAAGAGACAAGACAGAGAGAGAGGACAGAGAGCAAGAGAGAAAGGCAGACAGAGAGGATAGAGACAGAGTAAGAAGAAAGACAGAGAAAGAGACAGACAGACACTGAGACAGAGACAGTCAAAGACAGACAGAAAAAGACAGACAGACAAAGACAGACAGAGACAGACAGACAAAGACAAACAGACAGAGAAAGACAAAGACAGACAGAGAAAGAAAGACAAAGACAGACAGACAGAGAAAGAAAGACAAAGACAGACAGACAGAGAAAGACAAAGACAGACAGACAAAGACAAAGACAGAGAAAGACAAAGACAGATAGACAGAGAAAGAAAGAAATAGACAGAGAAAGACAAAGACAGACAGAGAAAGACAAAGACAGACAGACAGACAAAGAAAGACAAAGACAGACAGACAGAGAAAGACAAAGACAGACAGATAGAGAAAGAAAGACAAAGACAGACAGACAGAGAAAGACAAAGACAGACAGACAAAGACAGAGAAAGAAAGACAAATCAGACAGACAGAGAAAAACAGACAAAGAGAGAAAGAAAGACAAAGACAGACAGACAAAGACAAAGACAGATAGACAGAGAAAGAAAAAGACAGACAGACAGAGAAAGAAAGACAAAGACAGACAGACAGAGAAAGAAAGACAAAGACAGATAGACAGAGAAAGAAAGACAAAGACAGATAGACAGAGAAAGAAAGACAAAGACAGACAGACAGATAGACAGAGAAAGAAAGACAAAGACAGATAGACAGAGAAAGAAAGACAAAGACAGATAGACAGAGAAAGACAAAGACAGATAGACAGAGAAAGAAAGACAAAGACAGACAGACAGAGAAAGACAAAGAGAGAAAGACAAAGACAGACAGAGAAAGAAAGACAAAGACAGACAGACAAAGACAGACAGAGAAAGAAAGACAAAGACAGAGACAGAGAAAGAAAGACAGACAGACAGAGAAAGAAAGACAAAGACAGACAGACAGAGAAAGAAAGACAAAGACAGACAGACAGAGAAAGAAAGACAAAGACAGACAGACAGAGAAAGAAAGACAAAGACAGACAGACAGAGAAAGAAAGACAAAGACAGACAGACAGAGAAAGAAAGAAAGACAGACAGAGAAAGAAAGACAAAGACAGACAGACAGAGAAAGAAAGAAAGACAGACAGAGAAAGAAAGACAAAGACAGACAGAGAAAGACAAAGACAGACAGACAGATAGACAGAGAAAGAAAGACAAAGACAGATAGAGAAAGGAAGACAAAGACAGATAGACAGAGAAAGACAGACAGAGAAAGACAAAGAAAGAAAGACAAAGACAGACAGAGAAAGAAAGACAAAGACAGGCAGAGAAAGACAAAGACAGACAGACAGAGAAAGAAAAAGACAGACAGAGAAAGAAAAAGACAGACACTGAGACAGAGAAAGACAAAGACAGACAGAGAAAGAAAGACAAAGACAGACAGAGAAAGAAAGACAAAAGACAGACAGAGAAAGAAAGACAAAAGACAGACAGACAGAGAAAGACAAAGACAGACAGACAAAGACAAAGACAGAGAAAGACAAAGACAGATAGACAGAGAAAGAAAGAAATAGACAGAGAAAGACAAAGACAGACAGAGAAAGACAAAGACAGACAGACAGACAAAGAAAGACAAAGACAGATAGAGAAAGGAAGACAAAGACAGATAGACAGAGAAAGACAGACAGAGAAAGACAAAGAAAGAAAGACAAAGACAGAGAAA
>JAPXFY010000035.1:36705107-36715107 GCA_030674185.1 Monoplex corrugatus
CCACACACATCACACACACCACACACACACACAATCACACACACACAACACACAACACACATGTACACACCACACACACACACACACACACAACACACACACACACACACACACACACCACACACACACACACAAACACACACACACACACACACACACACAACACACACACACACACACACAACTTCTGTCCTTTCACAAGAGGCGGGAACTCTGCCAAGAACAATTACAGAAAATTGGAGCTCTGTGTAAAACTACCACCACCATCACCATCACCACACCACCACCACCATCACCACCACCACACTACCATCACCACAGCCACACACGGCTGCTGTATGTCTGGCTTACCGCTGGCCTATCTTTTAACCCCTTAACCCCCTCACCATACCCACCAGTATCCTGCATTGTCAACCCTGTTAGCAAAGCAAAAACTTAACCCTTTGATTCCCTAACCCTACCTACCAGTATCCTGCATTGTCAACCATGTTAGCAAAGCAAAAACTTAACCCTTTGATTCCCTAACCCTACCTACCAGCATCCAGCATTGTCAACCCTGTTAGCAAAGCAAAAACTTAACCCTTTGATTCCCTAACCCTACCTACCAGTATCCAGCATTGTCAACCATAAACTTAACCCTTTGATTCCCTAACCCTACCTACCAGTATCCAGCATTATCAACCATGTTAGCAAAGCAAAAAACTTAACCGTTTGACTCCCTCACCCTATCCACCAGTATCCAGCATTGTCAACCATGTTAGCAAAACAAACACTTAACCCTTTGAATCCCTTACCCTATTCACCAGCATCTCACATTGACAGCCATGACATCAACATCATCATCATGTGCACTGCCGCATGGTGTTGGCGATCATGGCCCTCCACACGAATCTATCCCCTGTCACTGCAAGTACATCTCGCACCCTCTCTGTCTTCAGCCATCCTACAAGTCCGTCCAACATTTTTCCCTGAGTCTTCCTGGTGTTCTCTTTCCCTCCAGCTTTCCTGTTGTGACCAGGTGTTCTAATTCCCCTTTCCTCATAATCAACATCATCATCAGGTGCCCTGCTGCATGGCGTTGGCGATCATGGACTTCCAACCATCTCTATCTCTCGTTGCCCCCAGCATCTCCTCCACCCTCCTCATTCCCAGCCACTCTGCAAGTCCGTCCAGCATTCTCTCCCTGGGTCTACCTGCTGCTCTCTTTCCCTCCAGCTTTCCCGTTGTGACCAGGTGCTCCAAATCTCCCTTCCTCGTAAAATGGCCTATAAATGTTGTCTTTTCCTAATCTTCCTTATGAGTGATCTACTTGTGTCTGCCTCCATCAAGACTGTCTCGTTTGTTTTCTTTGCTGTCCATGGAACTCTCAACATTCTTCTTCAAAACCACATTTCAGTTGCCTCAATTTTGTTCTGACTTAGCCATGACAGCAAAGCAAAACAAAAACTTAACCCTTTCATTCCCTCACCCTATCCACCAACTTCCTACAAGCAAGCTGATGGACAGGGTGAGAGCGAAAGGGTTACATTTTTGCAGCTGGCAGATAGGGTGTGGGGGCCAGGAGCGAAAAGGTTAATCTTCCTGAACACTAGATAACAAGGGGGAGGAGAGGGAGGGACTGTGTTTTTTTTTCTTGGCTCATTAGCTCAATTGTTTTGAGCTCCTTGCTCAGTACACAGGGACTGTTGAGTGCAGAGGTGTGTGTGTGGGGGGGGGGGGGGGGCTAGGGGAGGTGAGGTTGAGGGTATTATTATTCTTGTTTAATTGAAGTCCAGCTGACCATGCAGAGATGCTCAACCCTAAAACCACAGAGAGAGAGAGAGAGAGAGAGAGAGAGAGAGAGAGAGAGAGAGAGACAGAACAGACAGACACACACAGAGACAGAAAGAGTCAGAGAGGGAGACAGACAGAGACAGACAGAGAGACAAACAGAGACAGAGAGAAAGAGACAGACAGAGACAGAGAGGGAGACAGACAGAGACAAAGAGAGAGAGTTTGTGAAAGATAGATGGACCAGATAAAGATGGAGAGAGAGAGAGAGAGAGAGAGAAGAGAGAGAGAGAAGAGAGAGAGACAGAGACAGAGAGAGACAGAGAATACGAATATGAAATGTTTTAATGTGAGAGAGAGAGACAGACAGACAGACACACTCACAGACAGAGAGAAGACAGAAGACAGGAGAGGGAGACAGACAGAGACAAAGAGAGACAGAGTTTGTGAAAGATAGATGGACCAAAGATGGAGAGAGACAGACAGACAGACAGACAGACAAGAGACAGAGAGGGAGACAGACAGACAACAAAGACTGAAGAGAGACAGAGTTTGTGAAAGATAGATGGACCAAATAAAGCTGCCAAAGAGAGACAGACAAACAGACAGACAGACAGACAGAGACAGACAGACAGAGAGAGACAGAGAGAGAATACGAATATGAAATGTTTTAATGTGTGAGAGAGAGAGACAGACAGACACACAGACAGACAGACACAGACACACAGACAGACAGACAGAGACAGAGACAAAGAGAGACAGAGACAAAGAGAGACAGAGTTTGTGAAAGATAGATGGACCAGATAAAGATGTCGAGAGACAGACAGACAGACAGACAGAGACAGAGACAGACAGAGACAAAGAGAGACAAGAGTTTGTGAAAGATAGATGGACCAGATAAAGCTGGAGAGAGAGAGACAGACAGACAGAGAGAGAGACAGAGAGAGAGAGACAGAGACAGAGAGAGATTTTTTTTTTTATACGAATACGAAATGTTTTAGTGAAGAGAGAGAGAGAGAGAGAGAGAGAGAGAGAGAGAGAGAGAGAGAGAGAGAGAGAAAGAGAGAGAGAAAGAGAAAGAGAGAGACAGACAGACAGACAGACAGAAGAAGAACACAGCAGTCAACAGACAGGACAGGAAGGAAACTATGGGTGTGGTTACCAGTTACAAATGATGGGACATTCACTCCAGACACAGAACACAATTTCCCAACCCACCACCCTCCACTCCAGTTCAGTAAAGAAATCAATACTGATATAGACATCTAGTATATACCAATCCATGTTTATGTGAAAGCATGGCTAAATTAACCCTTTGACTCCTGCACCCTATCCACCAACTGCAAAAACTTAAACCCTTCGACTCCCTCACCCTATCCCCCAGCTTCCTGCAGGAAGCTGGTGGATAGGGTGCGGGAGTCAAAGGGTTTAAGTTTTTGCTTTGCTAGCATGGTTGGCAATGCAGGATGCTGGTGGACAGGGTGAGAGAATCAAAAGATTAAATTTCTGCTTTGCTAGTATGATAAGCCAAATGCCTGTCAATTGACATCAGGAAGAGAGTTCTTGAATGTTATATAGAACCAATACTGTTGTACAGATGCGAGGCATGGACAGTCAACAAACAAAGCCAGAACAAGATTGAGGCAGCCGAGATGTGGTTTCTCAGAAGAATGTTGAGAGTTCCATGGACAGCAAAGAAAACAAACGAGACAGTCTTGAAGGAGGCAGACACAAGTAGATCACTCATAAGGAAGATTAGGAAAAGACAAGCAACATTTATGGGCCATTTTATGAGGAAGGGGGATTTGGAGCACCTGGTCACAACGGGAAAGCTGGAGGAAAAGAGAGCACCGGGTAGACCCAGGGAGAAAATGCTGGATGGACTTGCAGAGTGGCTGGAGACAAGGAGGGTGGGGGAGATGCTAGGGGCAATGAGAGATAGAGACAGATGGAAGTCCATGATTGCCAACGCCATGCGGCAGGGCACCTGATGATGATGAGTATGAACTATGATTAGCAATGCAGGATGCTGGTGGAAAGCATTTACATTCTTTTACAAAACGTTCTTTCCTAGAAGCCTATGACTTCGATAAATATTATTTGAAGGAAGAAACATGATATATATTATTACTAAATAATTAGTCAGTAGCTATATCAAGTAATGAGTCTCCATTTGATTAGACAACGAATGCTACCAGTTAAGGAATATTCATAGGATGGTTCTGACACTTTTGACTACATACACTAACACACACACACACACACACACACACACATACATACACACACACACACACACACACACACACACACACACACACACACACACACACACAAACAAACAACACACAACACAATGAGTAATTCATTCTCTCTAAGCTAGCACACACACACATGCACACCACACACATGCACACACACACACACACACACATATTAAGTACTACTAATTGAATATTTCATACTCCTCTCTCTCTCTCTCTCTCTCTCTCTCCTCTCTCTCTCTCTCTCTCTCTCTCTCTCTCTCAACACTAGCCTGATATTTAATATGACGGTTCGATCTGAGTTCACAATGGATGTGCACATCTTGTTAAGGAGTAGGCCTACTCAGAGGACAAAATTATAAGTAAAAAGAAAAGAGTATTTTTACTGTTTTGATCCTTTGAGTTGACCACACACACACACACACACACACACACACACACACACACACACACACACACGGAGTAATTCATATTCTCTTCCCCCCCCCTCAGTTCTCTCTCTCTTTCTCTCTCTAAGCTAGCCTAATAAAGAAATATCTGAGTACACAATGCATGCACCCAGTTAAAAAAATACTCCCAGACTAAAAAGAAAACACTATGTATTCTTACGGTTCTGATCCGTTTGACTACACACACAGTAGACACACACACACACACACACACACACCACACACCACACACACAGGTAATTCATATCACCCCCCCCCCCAGGTCTTTCTTTCTCTGTCTCTTTCTCCCAGTCTCTCTCCCCCCCTCCCCAGTCTTCTCTCTCTCTCTCTCTCTTCTCTCTCTCTCTCTCTCTCTCTCTCTCTCTCCAAGCAAGCCTAATAAAGTAATACGATGGTTCCATCTACTGAAATACTCAATGAATGCATTCTGTTAAGGAATACTCACAGTGCTAAAAAGAAAACAGCATGTATTCTTATGGTTCTGATCCTTTGACATTCTTTCTCTCTCTCTCTCTCTCTCTCTCTCTCTCTTTTGACCACTCTCTCCCTCTCCTTCCCTCACACACACACAGTGACACACTCTCCCCCCCCCCTCTCTCTCTCACACACACACACACAACACATAAAATCTTACACACTCTTTAAATTAAAAACTATTTAGGCTTAAGTAAAAATACAGCTAAAAAGGCTTAATCCAAAGGCAAGACTCCTATAAACAAATACATGTATACAACCAAACTTTGTCAGTCACTCAGGATGAACACATGCATACACACAGTACAGATTTTAAAACAGAGGGCTCAGTCACATGCATGCGCACGCACACACACACACACACATGCATACACACACACACACACACACACACACAACAATATGTATTCTTACGTTGTTTTTTTTCTGTCTAATATCACTCATAGTGAAAAGACGTTAAATCAAAGAACGAACACGAACACACACACACACACATGTACATGCACACCCATTCACTGCACTGAATCATCTTCAATAACAATAACGGAAAAGTGGCAACCAAAAGCATCAAAGCAGTAACAGGGACAGGTAACAAAACAAAACAACAACAACAACAACAACAAAGCAACATCCTCCACCCCTCTATCAATTAAGTTCTCTCACCAGTTCCCCCTTTTGGCGCAATACACACTAATCAAGAAACACAAACAACTCGACACCAACCTCTTGTCCGTTATTCTTAGACTAGTATAAGTTGACATCATTGGGCGTGCGTTGATCATTAGTCAGCACTGACAAGTCACACACCACTCGTATCTCTCAAACTCTCCCTGTCACTGGGCTCATGGCAGAACTGAACACTCACTTTCTAACCGCCCTCACTCAAGAAGTATTCTCAGCCAAAGCGGAAAGAAAGAGCATGCAATTCTCTGGCCGCGAGATAAAGTACGCTATCACTATCTCGGTGCTACCATTTCACCGATGAGTAGACTCGCTGATAAGAATTCCAGACCCATTTTCCTGCCAACGTCGCGGCGGGGAGCCGACATAACGGTTCAAACCGACTTCGCCCTCACCAACACGCATCACTGACTTTTAACATCCATCATTTTCACTTCCGAAAATGGCGACTGCTTCACACTAAGAAAACTTTGAACACATTCCCACGAGCCGATACCAGCCAACACCGCCCGGGAACCAGCCACTCGCGGCATGAACTTACCTCTGAATCTCTCCGGCTTACGTAGACATAGCTGGGTAGCTTCTGTCCTACAAATTATCGGAGCAATGGAGAAGATTTCTGAGAGGAAAGCCGAGCTGATCCTTCGTCTTTTGACCTTTCTCGAACCCGGAAATCGCACTGACTTGCTGACTGAACTACAGACTTCGCGAGATGTGAGATCCAGCGAGAACTGAGTGGAAAAGGAAACGTGGAAAGTCGTCTGCTAGCAGCAACGATTGCGTCGTCAGTTACTTAGTTTTACTTTCAAACTGGCTTGGTGAGCCACGCTTTCGTTTCCTGCTTATTTGTTGTACATAACGCAAGCGTTTGGGTTCGTTCTTGCGATCAGTGACTGCTTGAAGCTGTCGGTACCTGGAAACAGCTGCACTGGTGTTGTTTGTGCACGTTGTCAGTAAGTTTTGATCCAACGGTAACTCTGTGAGAGACTGAGTGTTCACTGTGTTGTATTAACAGAGATACAAATTCAGAAATTGATCTGGGTAAAGGATGTTTCAGTCGATTTAAATATATCACTGGTTCAGTAAATGGCTGAAGACAGCTGTAATGAATTCTTTGGAGTGTGTTCATGAGGGATTCATCATGCTAAGAGAATTTCATATTTGCACCATTTAATTTAATTCATCTACTACCATACGCACAATCCGCGGCAATGCGCAGTCCTTTTGTTTTGAATCAGTTGAAATGGTTTGTTTCTGTTTTGAAGTGGAGGGGAGGGGAGAACGTATGAGTATGAAATACTGGCACCACCAGAATGATCGGAGCTTTAATTGATACAATGAATGAATGTACTATGATAGGCAGCAAACAGGCCAGCTTTTATGTTCATAATGTTGAAAGCTGGAACTGAACTAAGACAGAATATATGCATATGTTTGAGTGTCTTAGGATAAGGACGAGTTTTTAACCCTTTGATTCCCACACCGTGTCCATCCGCATCCTGCAATTTCAACCATGCCATTAAAGCAAAAACTTAACCCTTTGATTCCCATATTCCTGCAGTGAGGGTATCAAAGATTTATATTATGGTGAGGATATCAAAGGTAAGTTTTTGCAGTTGGTGGACAGGGTGCAGGAGTCAAAGGGTTAATACTTTTGTTGGTTAACATTGTGATTTTACGTAGTATTATACAGTGTTTGTGTAGTAGTTTGTGATCTGGCCAAAATGATGGGTACTTGCACAGGTATGTTTTGAATTTAACACTGATTTAAACACAGTTCTGCCTGGCACATGGTAGCAGCAATTAAGATTGAACGGTATAATGCAAAAGTAAACTTTCACTTGTCCATCTGTAATGCTTTGTCTTAGGAGGGAGCAATTCATCTTTATGAAACATTTTTAATCTTGATGTTCACTTTGAAATCTCCATTGTATGAAATATTGTTAAATGTTTTCTGTTGTTGTTGTTATTTATTGTTATTATTGTTATTGCTATTGTTGTTGTTGTTGTTATCATCATCATCACCCTCATTCTTCTTCTTAATATTATTATTATTATGCTTGTTGTTATATATTATTATTGTTGGTGGTGGTGTTATTATGATTATCATCATCAGCTTCATCAGCTTCAGCATCATGATCGTTATATTATTATTGTTGTTGTTATTATCATTGTTGGGTTTTTGTTTTTATCCTCCTCCTCCTCATCCTCATTATTATTATTATTATTATCATTATTTCATCATCAGCAGCAGCAGCATCATGATGAGCATCATTATCATCATCAGGTCAAAATCATGTTTTACTTGTGCAGGTCTAAAAACAAACAGATGCATCTGCGGTGGCTGCAGTTGTTGTGGGCGGTGGCGCTGTCGTGCAGCGTTTGTCCCGCCCGCGCCTCGCTGACGGAAATGGACATGGCCGCCTGGAACACTCATATGAGGTCGAAATCACCGTCTGATCTTCTGATCTTCTTATGTGAGTCTGTCATGCTTAGCCCTGAGATTGTTTTTTCTTGTTGTTTTTTTTTTAAGGATCATCACACTCAGAGAAGTTACCTTTGTGCTCACCTTTTTTCTTTTTTTTTTTTTTGTAGTTTTTTTTTTTTTTTGTTCCATTTTCTGTGCCACCTTAAAAATCACAGAAGCTGGCACACATTTTTACAATGCAATGATGATGTTGATGAGGATGATAATCATGATGCTATGGAGTTCCATCTAGGACTGAGACTGCGTGACAGGGTGTACTCTACGCTTACTATCATGATATATCCTGGCGTCCACCAGGCCCGAGAGTTACAGACACCTGCGGTGCTGGTCAGAAGATAGCAGCGACACCCTCAATGATGTATCTGTGAAGTGGATGAGACTGGACTGTGTGTGGTCCCAGTCTTCCCAATTAGCCCATAACACGCCCAACTCTGGGTAGGAGCCGGTTAGAGCGGAAAAATCCCACAATGATTTTTGAAGGGACTGATGGGGATTCGAACCCACAATCTTCTAGTCAGTAGTTTGTTGCGTTAACCACTACACCACGACGACTGGTCTGTAGCCCTGAGACTTAACGTTCACCAGCTTGCCAATGACCCGTGAAAAAATCGCAGGGGGGAAATTCATTTTACAGTTCCAATTGCCCGGGAAGCCAACCTGAAAATTTTCCTGAGTGGTAGAGTTCGTACCATGTGCGCAGATTGTGACGCATTCTGCGCAGCGTACATGCATCCTGTGGGGATGCCAGGGGCTCTTTCAGTATAGATAGTGTCCCCACCTTCTGGAAATTCTGTAATAGAAATTTCCTCTTTTCTGTCACTGTCTTTGTTTCTGCCTTGTTCCTTTGCTTTCTGTCATCTCTTCCTATCATTTTCTGCCTTGCTGGTCCACTCACCTGTATGTGTTCTATAAAGCCTTACATACTTTCTCATAAGATTGATAATTGGGTACATTTATTAAGTAAATTTTTGGCTCTACAGAGATATCATCATCATCATCAGGTGCCCTGCCACGTGGCATTGGCGACCATGGACTTCCAACCATCTCTGTCTCTCGTTGCCCCCAGCATCTCCCCCACCCTCCTCAACCCAGCCACTCTGCAAGTCCGTCCAGCATTCTCTCCCTGGGTCTACCTGGTGCTCTCTTTCCCTCCAGCTTTCCCGTTGTGACCAGGTGCTCCAAGTCCCCCTTCCTCATAAAATGGCCTATAAATATTGCTTGTCTTTTCCTAATCTTCCTTATCTTGAGTTCAATCACAGCCGGCAGTAGTAAAATCTGCCCATCTTTTTCTTCTTTTTCTTTTTTTTTTTTTTGAAAGGAAACTGGAATTTTAATCATTTTCCCTCTTCAGTCTGCATTGCAAGCCAAATACAAAACTCTATCAGCGTGGTTTTGTAGGCGGATAGATGCGGTTATTGGGAATCACATTTATTTCCCTAGCATTTTTGGATGAAAAGAATATGCTATGCGTTACTACATCTTTGTCATTCTGTCTGTCTGTCTTTCTCTCTCTGTCTCTGTCTTTTTGTCTCTCTCTGTCTCTGTCTCTCTCCTCTTTGTCTCTCTCTCTTTGTATAGATATACGCATATATTTTGTCTCTTTCTTTCTCTCATTCTCTATCATCTATGTCTGTCTGTCTGTCTCTCTCTCTCTCTCTCTCTCTCTCTCTTCTCTCTCTCTCTCTCTCTCTCTGTATCTCTCTCTCTCTGTATCTCTCTCCATCTCTGTCGTCTGTCTCTGTCTGTCTGTCTGTCTGTCTCTTTCTCTCTCCTTCTGTCTCTCTCTCTTTGTCTCTTCCTGCAGGATGCTGGTGGATAGGGTGAGGGAGTCAAAGGGTTAAGTTTTTTGCTTCAAATGCTAGCATGGCTGACAA
>JAPXFY010000035.1:36717607-36725107 GCA_030674185.1 Monoplex corrugatus
GGCGTAGTTTTGGTTTTAGGCTTCTTCAATATTTTCATTCTTAATTTGGTTGTCACAAGTAGACATCAATATTCTCCGTGGGGATGCCGGGGGCTCTTTCAGTATAAATAGTATCCCCAACTTCTGGAAATTTTGTGCTAGAAATTTCCTCTTTTCTGTCACTCTCTCTGTTTCTGCCTTGTTCCTTTGCTTTCTGTCTATGATCTTCTTCCTATTATTTTCTGCCTTGATGGTCTATTCATTTATATGTGTTTTATAAAACCTTATATTGAAGAAGATTAGGAAAATATGAGCAACATTTTTTAGGACATGTTTTGAGGAAAGGGGGGAATTAGAGCACCTGGTCACAACAAGAAAGCTGGAGGGAAAGAGAACACCAGGTAGACCAGGGAGAAAATATTGGACAGACCTGCAGAGTGGCTGAGACAGAGAGGGTGGGAGATGTACTTGCAGCGACAAGGGATAGATTCGTGTGGAGGGCCATGATCGCCAACGCCATGCGGCAGGGCACATGATGATGATGATGATGATGATGGGGATTCAAACTCACAACCTTTTAGTCGGTGTTCTGTTACACTAAACACCACACCCTGGTGACTGGTTGAGAGCGTAATTTCTTCTTTCAAGCTGACGTGTCATATTGCAGCGAAAGATGTGACAAAAGTTTGTGACAGTTTGGAAGGGAAGGAGGAGAGAGGAGGAGGACTGTTTACAGCTTTGTGAATATTGACATCTGTTTCCATGTCGATAGTCCTTGGTAAACTACAAGTGTTCTGCTTCTTCTGTTGTGTGTGTGTGTGTGTGTGTGTGTGTGTGTGTCTCACTATGTGTGTGTGTGTGTGTGCGTGTGTGTGATATATTTTTGTGCATGTGAGATGTGTGTATGTGTGTGTTGGTTGTGTGTGTGTGTCTCACTATGCGTGTGTGTGTGATATATTTTTGTGCGTGTGGGATGTGTGTGTGTGTGTCTCACTATGTGTGTGTGTGTGTGTCTCACTATGTGTGTGTGTGTGTGTGTGTGTGTGTGTGTGTTCTGTGTGTGTGTGAGAGAGAGAGAGACACTCAGACAGAGACAGAGATGTTCATTCGTTATTTCTTTTAACGTCTATTAAAGTATGTGCTTTTAGATGAAGTGAGATGTATTTCTCTCTCTCTCTCTCTCTCTCTCTCTCTCTCTCTTTCTCCTCTCTCTCTCTCTCTCTCTCTCTCTCTCTCTCTCTCTCTCTCTCTCTCTCTCTCTCTCTCCGTATGTATGTATGTGTGTGTGTTATGTATGTGTGTGTGTAAGTATGTGTATGTGTGCGCATGTGTCTCTGGTGTGTGTGTGTGTGTGTGGTGTGTGTGAGTGAGTGAGTGTGTGTGAGTGTGTGTGTTTTGAAAGTGTGTGTGAGTGTGTGTGTCTGTGTGTGTGTGTGTGTGTGTGTGAGTGAGTGTGTGTGTGTGTGTGTGTGTGTGTGTGTGTGTGTGTGTGTATGTGTGTGACTGCACATGTGTGTGATAGAGAGAGAGGAAGGCGCTCGATATTGATGGTTTTATTGGTCGTTGCAGGCTTTTACTGGGTGCTTGTGTGTGTGTGTTTGTGAGTATGTATGTGTGTGTGTGTATATGTGTGTGTGTGTGTGTGTGTGTGAGTGAGTGTGTGTGAGTGTATGTATGTTTGTGCGTTGTGTGTGTGTATGTGTGTGAGTGTGGTATGTGTGTGTGTGTTTGTGGTATGTGTGTGTGTTTGTGGTATTGTGTGTGTATGTATGTGTGTGTGTATGTCTGTGTTTGTGGTATGTGTGTGTGTGAATGTGCATGTTTATGTGTGTGAGTATGTATGTGTGTGTGTGTGTGTATGTGCATATTTGTGTGTGTGAGTATGTATGTATGTGTGTGTGTGTGTGAGTATGTATGTATGTGTGTGTGTGTGTTTGTCTATGTGCGAGTATGTGCATGTGAATGCATGCATATGTGTGTGAAAGTTGGAGATAATGGCGTGATGTGGATGATTTTATAAGTGGTTGCAGACTTTTACAATGTGTGTATTGGATGGGAAGGGGACAGTTGTTTTGTTGTGGAGTGTGGTGGTTGGTTAGGAGTGAGGGATGAGTGTGTGTGTGTGTGTGGGGGGGGGGGGGGTGATATGAAAGTAACAGACTGTGTGTGGGGGAGAGGTGAAATGTGTGTTTGTGCGCAGAGAGAGAGAGAGAGAGAGAGAGAGTATGTGTGTGTGTGTGTGTATATGTGTGTGTGAGTGTGTGTGTGTGTGTGTGTGTGTCCCTTTGAAAGACTTGGATGGAAACTGTGTGTGAGGTGGACTGGTTCTCTTGGTTTCGTAGATTTTTGAGTCAGTGTGGACAGCCAGTCATCACTTTCCTCCATCCAGAGATGTCTCCTCCCATGTATCAGGGCTAATGTTGAAACTGTATAACCAAAACAACAACAACAACAAAACTAGGGGGGGAGAATCAAGGAAAAATGATAATGCAAAAAGATGAAGGGGAAATATAAATTTTAAAAAAAAGGAAAGAAAGAAAGAATGTGTGGTGAAAATAATTAAGAATTGTTTTAAGAGTGGCTCATATATGAATGAAAATTTTTTGCAAGGATCATCACGTCTATAGAAATTTTCTTTGCTTTGTCAACCATGCTAGCAAAGCAAAAACTTAACCCTTTGACTCCCGCACTCTATCCATCAGCATATTGCCTTGTTACACACTAGCAAAGCAAAAACTTAACCCTTTGACTCCCGCACTCTATCCATCAGCATATTGCCTTGTTAAACACACTAGCAAAGCAAAAACTTAACCCTGTGACTCCCGCACCCTGTCCAGCAGCTTCCTGCATTGTCAACCATGCTAGCAAAGCAGAAACTTAACCCTTTGACTCCCGCACGCTATCCAGCAGCTTCCTGCAGGAAGCTGGTGAATAGGATGAGGGAGTCAAAGGGTTAAGTTTTTGCAGTTGGCGGATAGGGTGCGGAGTCAAAGAGTTAATAATTTGCATAGTCAGTACAACAGCTTGTGCGCGCATAATTTGTAAGTGTGCGTTATCAAACGTAACAGCTGTATGCTTTTTGTCTTCTATTGACAAAATCATAGACATAGATAGGCAGTCAGATAGATATATAGGTAGTGTGTTTTGTCTAAAGCAACAGCTGCGCCATCAATCTTCTATCATCACCATCATCATCAGGTGCCCTGCCGCATGGCGTTGGCAATCATGGACTTCCAACCATCTCTATCCCTCGTTGCCCTAGCATCTCCCCCACCCTATAGATGTGCAGCGGTTAACACCAAACTCGGTGACGCCGACAGGTGAGACCTTGCCCACCAGCATCCTGCGTTGTCAACCATCTATCTAACAAAGCAAAAACTTAACCCTTTGACTCCCTCACCCTATCTTCCAGCTTTGGTGGATAGGATGAGGGAGTCAGAGGGATGTTTTTGCAGTTTTTGGATATGGTGCAGGAGTCAAAGGGTTAAGTTTTTGCAGTTAGTGGATATGGTGCAGGAGTCAAAGGGTTAATTTTTTTGCAGTTAGTGGATATGGTGCAGGAGTCAAAGGGTTAAGTTTTTGCAGTTTTTGGATAGGGTGCAGGAGTCAAAGGGTTAAGTTTTTGCAGTTAGTGGATATGGTGCAGGAGTCAAAAGGTTAAGTTTTTGCAGTTAGTGGATATGGTGCAGGAGTCAAAGGGTTATGTTTTTGCAGTTAGCGGATATGGTGCAAGAGTTAATGGGTTAACAATTATGTTTTGTGTGAACACAGATGCAGACGGGAGTAAGGAATGTCAACACGCCGAACAAGTGATTGAAGGCATGATAGAGGATGGAGAGATCAACCAAGGTGAGAACACACGATATATTTCATATTTCAGCTAAGTAACATAACATAACATAACATAACATAACATGCAAAATAACAGCAAAAGGCACAACCTTGACACAGGTTAATAAGTTCAAATACCTGGGAACGGTCATTTCATCAGACGGCAGATGCACATCGGAAATAGCCGGCAGAATCGGCCAGGCCAAAACGCATTCAAGAAGATGACAAGCATTCTTACCAACAAATGCCTATCAATTAACATCAGGAAGAGAGTCCTTGAATGTTATATAGAACCAGTACTGTTGTACGGATGCGAGGCGTGGACAATCAGCAAGCAAAGCCAGAGCAAGATTGAGGCAGCCGAGATGTGGTTTCTCAGAAGAATGTTGAGAGTTCCATGGACAGCAAAGAAAACAAACGAGACAGTCTTGATGGAGGCAGACACAAGTAGATCACTCGTAAGGAAGATTAGGAAAAGACAAGCAACATTTATAGGCCATTTTATGAGGAAGGGGGATTTGGAGCACCTGGTCACAACGGGAAAGCTGGAGGGAAAGCACCAGGTAGACCCAGGGAGAGAATGCTGGACGGACTTGCAGAGTGGCTGGGGATGAGGAGGGTGGGGGAGATGCTAGGGGCAACGAGAGATAGAGATGGTTGGAAGTCCATGGTCGCCAACGCCATGCGGCAGGGCAACTGATGATGATGAAGAACATAACTCTTGAGAGTCACAGAGTTATCTCCCATGTAGAATTTCTCAAACCCAACACAGTTTGCGCTACCCATTCAGCTAGCATAGACGCAGCCACAAAGCATAAAGTGGTAAGCTCAGAACGAACCAGCAAAGCAGAAAATGACAGGAAGAAATGACAGAAAGCAAAAAGACGAAGGTAGAAACAAAGAGAGTGACAGAAAAAAGGAAATTTCTAGCACAGAATGTTCTGAGCTTACCACTTTATGCTTTGTGGCTGCGTCTATGCTAGCTGAATGGGTAGCGCAAACTGTGTTGGGTTTGAGAAATTCTACATGGGAGATAACTCCGTGACTCTCAAGAGTTATGTTCTTCATCATCATCATCATCAGGTGCCCTGCCGCATGGCGTTGGCGACCATGGACTTCCAACCATCTCTATCTCTCGTTGCCCCCAGCATCTCCCCCACCCTCCTCATTCCCAGCCATTCTGCAAGTCCGTCCAGCATTCTCTCCCTGGGTCGACCTGGTGCTCTCTTTCCCTCCAGCTTTCCCGTTGTGACCAGGTGCTCCAAATCCCCTTCCTCATAAAATGGCCTATAAATGTTGCTTGTCTTTTCCTAATCTTCCTTATGAGTGATCTACTTGTGTCTGCCTCCATCAAGACTGTCTTGTTTGTTTTCTTTGCTGTCCATGGAACACTCAACATTCTTCTTGGAAACCACATTTCCGCTGCCTCAATCTTGTTCTGGCTTTGCGTGTTGACTGTCCACGCCTTACAACCGTGTAACATTATCGGTTCTATATAACATTCAAGAATTCTCTTCCTGATGTTAATTGATAGGCATTTGTTGGTAAGAATGCTTTTCATCTTCTTGAATACTGTTTTGGCTTGGCCGATTCTGCTGGCTATTTCTGATGTGCATCTGCCGTCTGGTGAGATGACCGTTCCCAGATATTTGAACTTATCAATCTGTCTCAAGGTTGTGCCATTCGCTGTTATTTTGCATGAGGGGATTTCTTTTTTTTTTTTTTTATTGATTACCATGACTTCAATCTTCTTGCTATTTAGCTCCAACCCCATAATAATAATAATTTAATTAATTCAGGCAATTTTTTTAATTTTTAATTTGTAAACTTTAAAATTATAAGATGTGTCATACGTATAATACTTTGTCAAAGTGATAGCATGATTTCCTTCAATTCAACTAGCAACTTGCCAGGCTGTGTGGGATGGATAGAGGTGGTTGTGTGTTTTCAGTGTTGCCTGGTATCAAGGTGATGAGGCAAACCAAGGACGGCCCCCTTGCCAGAGGAATCGGCATAAACACCTTTCCTTCCATTGTCCTCCTACGGGATGGCACCACTGCATTTTATACTGGTATGTGGTACACTGGTTTTTTTTAATATTTGTATCTGCTTCTATGCTAGCTGGGTGGGTGGCGCAAACTGTGTTAGATTTAATAATAATAATAATTACAATATTTATATAGCGCAAAATCTTGATAAAATCAAATCTAAGCACTGAAACAGACACGCACGTACGCACGCACCACACGCACGCACGCACACACACGCAGCCACACACCACACGCACACACACACACACACACACACACACACACACACACACACACACACACACACACACACACACACGCATGGCTATAAATGGGGAGAAAGAATAAAAGCAATAAAAGCAAGAATAAAAGCAATGGAAAATTATAGAGAGCACATCATATACAATTATATATTATAACAATGTGATTCCCCTCCAGCGGAGACAGGTTGCAGAGGGGATTGAGTGAGGTTAGGATTTTATGCAGAGGAGAAAAGGTGAGTTTTGAGAGCGGACTTGAAGGAGACAAAAGTAGGTTGCTGACGGACTGAGAGAGGAAGTTTGTTCCAGGAGAGTGGACCAGAAACAGAGAAGGCTCGTGGACCATAGGTATTGAGCTTAGTTGTTGGAAAGCGAAAAGTCAGAGGATCGGAGGCAGAGCGGAGGGTACGTGAGGGAACATGGATCTCAAGTAGGCTTGACAGGTAATCGGGGGCTGCGTTATTGAGGCTTTTGTAGCACATGGTGTCTAGTTTGTACTGTATGCGCTTTGATACAGGGAGCCAGTGAAGTTGTGCCAGGAGAGGAGATATATTTGAGAAGTTCTATACAACATGGGAGATAATTCTCAAGAGTTATATCTTTTGATTATATTATAAAAATTCTCCCTGCTTCCCTCTCATTTCTTTGGTATTACCTACATGCCTTGGAAGCAACCCTGTATATGTTCTGTCTTGTCTTGTGTGTGTGTTTGGTCAGTTCAAGAATAAAAGACTATGTCAATCTTGAACATAAGACCAATATAATGTATGTATTTCTCTCCTCTCTCATAGTTGTGTGTAGGGTAGTTGCAGAGTATAAAGGTAGGCTTGGGCGCTCCTTTTTTGAATAGTGTTCTGAGCTTACTGTTTTTGTGCTTTGTATCTGCTTCTATGCTAGCTGAATGGGTAGCGCAAACTGTGTTAGATTTGAGAAGTTCTATACAACATGGGAGATAATTCTCAAGAGTTATGTCCTTTGATTCATATTTTGTTTTGTTATTTTATTTTAGGATTGTCGCCCTTAGGAGATTTCCTTCATACTCACCTTTATATACATATATATTTTTTGTCCCATTTTTTTCACCAACACCTTAATGGCCACCGAAGCTGGCACAGATTTTTAAAATGCGATGATGATGATGATGATGACGATGAGGATGGTAATCATGATGCCGTGGAGTTCTATCTAGGATTGAGACTGCGTGACAGGGCTGTACTCTACGCTTACTGTCATAACATATCCTGGTGTCAACCAGGCCTGAGAGATACAGACACCTGCGGCGTTGGTCCGAAAATTGAAGCAACACCCACAATGACGCATCCGTGAAGTGGATGAGACTCCACTGTGTGGTCCCAGTCTTCCCAATGAGCCCATAGCACGCCCAACTCGGGTAGGAACTG